>OMKN01067741.1:0-13940 GCA_900302345.1 Melanonus zugmayeri
GACTGCTACACTTGGGTAACCAACAACATTTTTAAATGGCTTGTAAATTAATGATCAGTCTGAATTTAAAACCATAAAGTTCCATACTCAGGTGGCTCGCCATCATCGGGGAGGATGTTGCGAGTGCACTGCAGTAGGTAGTTCCTGAGGAAGAGCCCCCGAAGAGGATGCTGGACACCACGACACATCTCCACCAGGTCCTTCAGGATGTCCTTGCGGGACTGAGGAAATGAGCGCACATATACCACCCCTACAGTAATCAGGAGGTAGCTGGTGGAGCAGACGGGGAAACGTTGGTTAGTGGCCAAAATACTTTTCTTGATTGATAATTGATTTGTTATTTGATCATTTAAAACTCATGTATACATTTGCAGCCAACAAACACCTACATTAATTTTTAAAAACAAGCATAATGCTTATTTACATTGTGGTCCATAAGGGAGGGAAAGGGCATCAGGTAAGAAGGTTTGAAATCAACACTTTCACTATAGTTTAGTTCCATTTAGTTCTCACACCAGTAGGAATTTTAGTATTTTTTTTAAGATGACTATTTGCATTTTGTATTGCTTTAAGTTCCCTCAGCAACCTGTCCCAAAAAACAGCAGCAGAACATCTAAATGTCTCCTTTCCCAAACCACTTTTAAAAAGGCACACAATCAGTGGCACTCACTCACACTCACTAGTGGAGTATGGATGTGTATCTCAGTTGAAATACCCACAGATACGTAGTTTGGCACTTCACCATAAACAATGTAGCGTTATTACACACTAGACTATATTTAGATTTTGTTAACAACAGGTACTGTCAATGACGGTATTTGCGTGTTCGTTTTTTTTTTTCCACTCAAATTGATACGTTTGAAGTCAAGACTGACTTTCTGCCAACTGACAACTTAACAAAGTGATGCAAAACATGTCACTGGTGGCACCCATTGTAAACGAAACCTAATTACCCCCACTAACTGTTTCCCACTACCCAATTGGTAGGCTCAATGTGTTAATTCGGCGAACTGGTCCTTTAAGTTAGGTTGAGTTTAATAAAAGACTTTATAGGCCTAGTTGATCAAATGAGTACTTACAGCCTAGGAATGATGTTGCCCGCATATTGGACCAGTTCATAAAGGTCAGAAACCTTGCGGCCCTTGGCAAACTCATCGGTCAAATAGACCTCCAAGTAGTGCAGCTCATCAGAGATGGCCATGTCTGCACTCACAGTTAGGGACCAATAGACCAAGGAATGTCTTGAAACCTAATTTCTACAATTTAAAAACAAGGTAAAGATTTTGGGTTGCAACAATCGCATTCCTCAATGCATACAAATACATAATTTATTCATTTTAAAGACTCAAAATTACATTTGATTATTCCTCACATTACATAGCCATATACTGTAATGTCTTTGTGTTATACGTATATGTGGTATCCTGGGCTGGGCAGTCTGAAAATCGTACAAGAAATACAAAAATCTTAATGCATTCATGCTTAGTTTAACAATCAATAACCAAAGATAAGTGTCGTGTTGAACTTAAAACATACTAGGTCTCACCAATCAAACAATATTCACATTTTTCACAATGTACCATTGCAAAGGATACAGAGCTCATAGTAACTCTTGGGAGACAGCATTGAGGTCCTCAGTTCTCCAAGCATGTTAGAAGCATGCTTTAGAGCATCCATGAGCTTGTTCTTGTCCTGTAGGCATATTCACCATGAACAGGAGATACATACATGTTATAGATATAATAATGTCAAATATAATGTTACATTAAAGTGATGGACATCAGAATACGTCATTTACTTCTAATTATGTAGTTATTAAGGGTCATCAAGGTGTGCAATCATCAAGTATCAGAAAATCAGTTCCACTGCAATCTCAAGTAATTTCAGTCTGTCGATTTCCTTCTATTCAAGCCGATTTAATGAGTGGAGTCTATTTACCATCCTGGCTACGTAGCCAAGTGGGCACCAATTACTGTAGACTCACATTACGGCAACGGTGCAGCTGAATGAAACTACATCTATGAGCGACGGCGTTTCGAACTTTGAGGAGTCTTTCCAAGACCAAGTTTAGCTGACTTTGTATTAATATACTTTTGACATTGTCTTTACAAGAGATTTGGTAGGTGTGTAGTGGATACGTCCCTGTGAGATATGATATGGTTATTTTACATTTTTAGATCCTGTTGTCCATCACTTTACATACACTGAACAAAAATATAAACGTAACACTTTTGTTTTTGCTCCAATTTTTCATGAGTTGAACTCAAAGATCCATTTCTATGTACACAAAATGCCTATTTCTCTCAAATTTTGTTCACAAATTTGTTTAAATCTGTGTTGGTGAGCACTTCTCCTTTGCCGAGATAATCCATCCACCTGACAGGTGTGGCATCATGCTGATTAGACAGCATGAGGTGTGCCTTAGGCTGGTCACAATAAAAGGCCACTCTAAAATGTGCACTCTAAAGTGTTGCATTTATATTTTTATTCAGTGTAATTGGACATATCCAATATGCAGGTTAC
The DNA here is from genome assembly GCA_900302345.1 of Melanonus zugmayeri. Lineage (NCBI taxonomy): Eukaryota > Metazoa > Chordata > Actinopteri > Gadiformes > Melanonidae > Melanonus > Melanonus zugmayeri. The sequence goes on from OMKN01067741.1 coordinate 2,524, forward strand.
AACATTTTTTTTAATTGATTACGAGGAGAATAATGCGTCTGCAGGGAGAATACATGTGCGCAGGAAATTCAGTGTCAACAGTGGCATCCTGATTCTTGTAGTCTCTAGACTTCTACCAATGGGACTATGTGGAGATGGGGCAGCTCACTTTCTTTTGCTTATATTATTATATGACCTAATCATGTTGCTGATGTCAGGGACCTGCAGAGACCCTATTGGAAACAAACCTGATCTTGCAAGTCAGTCACATAACATTTAAACAGGTATTCTGCAAATGTGACACAGCTGATAACCGATTGCCAGGGAAGAAAAAACAGCCCGCTCTGTCTAAAAGATTAGATGTGTCATTCATGTGGTAAAACCACACAGAAAAGAGGCATGCTTACCACACCCTTTGAAAGTCAGCAAACCAGAAACTGATTTCTGGTTTGCAAGATTAGGGTTGTGGAACTTGGGAAGTGGAACTCTTTTTTGCAACTTTGTAGACAACCATGAGATAACATGTCCGTCCTACCAGGCATCGTTTCATCTGAAAGGATTGGACTTTGACTGCCTGCACAGCCTCATCCAGAAGCTTCTCCTGCTCATCCTGGGGAGACTGGGTAGTAGGCTGAAAGAAATTTCAGAAATGTTTACATGAATAAAAGGCCATCATCCATGACATGTTAAATGCTGAATCAATTTAATTTAATGAAGCCATGCACATACAACCCCTTTTGAGATAAATGATTAATTATTCTGTCAAAGTTCTCCAAGTTGTTATTCATCTTTTCATTTCTTCAGGTGAATAAGTGCAAATTTCCCTCTAGTGTCCCTGTAGTGGTGCTTAGTAAGCACCACTACAGTCCTATAGTCGTAAACCAACGGAATTTAAATGGTAACGGCATTCTTAATTTCTATACTCAAATACATGTTTTAGGAGTTAAAAGCACTTATACCAGTGAAAATGTACAATTGTGAATGACATCAAGACACACATTATTTATTACGGAAACCAAAGCAACTGAATTCTGCGAGCATGTCTTCCAGCCAGGTAACACTGGAATGTTTTTACATGACCTTATTAAAAATGCTGTCGTTTTGTCCAAGCATTGTTGTTTTGGTTGACGTTGGGCTTGTGTTGCTGCATGATACAACCTTGCACTCGCACAATTCTCCACTCATGCACCCACCTACACTGCTGCTCTTAGTTTTACACATGCCACTGTTGGAATATGTTCTCCTCTTATGTTATTCTTTTTATAAATAATTTGTTAATTGGCTTGGTTGGGTGCGTCTCCCACTTTGGTCATGGCCATGGTTTGTGACACATCCTATGTGACGTAGTCTCACAAATCAGACTTCAGATTAATAATCTCTAAAGAAATTAAGTCTGATAAGCAGACAAATTTGGGTGAATGGGGCGCTTCAGATTTGTTTCGACGTTTCCCGGTGGGAAGACAAGCTAAAACATCCTGTCCGGACCAATGTTCTGTAAAGGTTTCAAATCAGCAATGTCACTCTAGAAATACACTAATTAAAATCCCCTTCTGAAAGCTTCATCCACTCACGCAAATTAGTTTTTCTCTACGGTAGAATATCTCCGTAATGAAACAGGAAACAATGTTTTTACCATAATATCATCAATAGCTTTTTGGCACACACTTAGTTTTCAGGGGAACTACTGGAAAAAAAACAATACAGAAAAAGAATTAAAGTTTATTATTTGACTCACTTTTTTGGATACCATAGGTAAAACAGAACTCTTAAAGACCGTGGCCGTGGTGACGAAGAGCTGCTCTAAGAAAACCTGGTGCGTCTTCACTGTCAGTTGGATATAGAGCTACCCATCACCCAGCCTCTCTGGATACCTCGTATCAGTATTACATACATTTTACTGGAAAACTAAAAGCATACACTCACCCTGGCTCAACTTATCCTTTCGTTTTTTCGTTCCCAATTCGTGAACCCAGCCGCACACAAAAAAGTTATATATCCGTCTTTTGAACACTTTCATTTGATCTCTGGTGTAATACGAGGTCTGCAGTACAAGGTAACTGACTCTACTGACTCTATAGTGGGTAAATCGTTAATATCGTGAGATAAACAATATGGATCGATTCCAATATATTTTTAGTATCTTTCTCGAACATTTGGTTCCATTCTGCTTGATGTTCTCCATTTCACTTCCTGCCCTCCATCTAAGGTTTACTTGCCATGGGTGTCACATAGCTGCAAACAACCTATAGTGTATTTTCTAAGGCACCGTGGAACTTACAGCTATTTGAACAAGCTACAGCTGAAGTGGTACGTCGGTACAGATACTACATTTAAGAATGTTGTGTCATACAGGATGTTTAACATTTCTTCCCACTAGCTACGGGAAGTTTAATTATTCTGATTACTTCATTTAGCCTGGCCAGTAATTGTTTACCTTGCTGATCAAGTTTGTGTTTATTAGCAAAGGAGGGAGACTGAAGATGTGCAGATGCTATTGTCTTAGTTATCAATTCTTTGCTTGCAAAAGACTAGAAAGACATGCTGGTTCAATTTCAATAAGAGTGCATTACATAAAGTAATTGAAAGCAACTGGTTTCTTTGTAGTTTCAAAATCTCTTGACAATGTATTTGATGTCATACGTAAACGGTAGCCTCGTGAGACCATCCTGATCTCGCGAGATCACGTGCTGTCACTGCGAAACGGAAACGTGAACATCAGGAGCTCTTATCCAAATTGAACTTGCGTCTTTTTCTAACTGATGGTGGCGGTGTTCAGATACATAACCGCAATCCTAGTCGAAGAAGAGCTGCTCTCGAAAGACGCCGAGAGTCCTAATCTAATATTTATTATAAATAAACGTTACAAAACGGCAATGAGATTGTATTATATTAGGATAAAGTAGTACCGGAATGCTTTCAAATTAATATTTCGTTGCATGATTCGCCAGGCAAAAGGTGTGGACTAAAACCCCCAATTGTGTTAACGGAACCAAGTAGAACTGACAGACAATACAAAAACAACATACTGTCAGATCTAGGCCTATAGAGAGCTACATTTAAGTGTGCAATCAAACCAAATTCGGTCCAAACAGGGGCAGCAACGAAGCAGATACAACAAAAATGGTAGACTTGGACTGTGTTGTACTTATTCAAAACGTACACAAAAAAGGGTTTAAGGATTTCAGAAAGCACGTTAAGGTCGTATGGAGAAGTACGTGAATACAACATAATTGCAACAACGTATTCCTCTTGACGTGCCGTTTTGCGCACACACACACACACACACACAGCAGAGGTTAGCGGTCGCTAGCTAAGATTCACCCAATTTCCGATCTTGCGACTCGTATTACACACGAATAAGCGATTGAGTCGTCGGGCCGTGGCGCTAAATAAACGTAATTGTCGCGACATTTGATCCATTCGCTAATAACGCGTATAGCAGCTCACAGGTTAGCCAGCAGCTAACGTCATTCGGTTCACGTCGGGCCTCGGCAACACGAATAGTAACACAACCGGTCTGGCCGAGGACGGCGGCCGCCCTTAAGATCGATACAAGTTCATGACATGCATGCATCCAAACGGTGTGGTCGCAATTGATAATACAGTGCCGTACTTGTACTGCACTTACCATGGTTGTTGTCCGTGTGAGAGCGGATGAACCGGGGGTCTAGACTGCTCCTTGTCATGTGACACAGCCTCGGCCTAAATAAAAATAAACCGCGTCGTGTGGTTTCCAGTGTTGCCAGATTGGGTGTTTTTCCGCCCAATTGGGCTTCTTTTGATTATATTGTGCGGGAACAAATTGCGTTTGGCAGGTGGGAGAAATTGCATTTCCTAGTAATGTGAGCCTATTTATCTAACATTTTATCTGGCTATCTGTATGCGTATGATGTGTTTTCCTTTACGTATGTAATGGTTTTACAGGGGTTTCTGGCAGGCTTATGATTTGGGCTGGTTTTTATTGAATTGGGTGGATTTTACTGAACTATTGAATTGGGTGATTGGGCTGTAAACTGTGAACCTGATCTGGCAACCCTGGTGGTTTCATACGTAGGTTTTGTGGATAGCTTCCAATCTTCCAAAGTTTCGTACAATGTTGAATGTTCATATGGGTTTATGTTTTACACTGAAATCACGTTTATATTAGAACTATATTTTATGTTAAATAGTCGCGCACGCGCAGCACACAATCACAAAAGCAGCCAATCAGCGTGCGAGTTTGTCTTTTTTTGCCATTTTTTCCCGCGAAAATACAGTGCTGTAAGTGAGCTGCAACCTGGTCTGACACGTTTGACTACAGTCTAAATGGAGACGGATAGATTTGCCAAACTTGCTGGCAAAATGGGTATCAGTTCTGCGAAGTTAATTCGGTGAGTATTTTCTTTAGATCACGAAGGTATGCTATGTAGGCAATTAGGTATACGTAACTATTTAACATATCGTCTATTTGATAGTCATTAAACTAGTGCGTAATGCATCTAAATATTGTCATGTTAAAGTTTTCTATGTCAGCGAAAATGTGTAGTTATTGAGTTGGCTATATAGACTGTATAAATGTTATAGTGTCCATTACTGTTACTGGCCATTTGTGACCCAACAATCCGTATCGTCGTACTCCGTTCTGGGCCACACATCCCAGGCCATTGCAAGTGTGGAATGTGATGTTTACCTTCTTTTTGGGGCGCAATGAGCTTTTGGAGATATGCTGATGATCCACGTGTTTGTCATGATCCTAATCGGCGCGTTAGTTTGTTTATCCGAGGTGAAACAAACTTTTAAATCGACTACATACACAAATGAATATTTTGGTAAACGGTAGCTCTATATAGTTGCGGTATGCAACGCAACATGCTGTCAGTTCTATAGAGAGCTGTGTAAACGATTACAACAGCGAAGAGACAGCCAGCCATGCATGCGCTACCTGTAGCTTTTTGTGTGGTAGCAGTGGCGTAAGTAAGTCACTAAGGGCCCCGTGCAATGATTTGTATTCTCCCCCCCCACCACACACACGCACACTCTAGATATTTTTTCTCACTTGATATTATTCAGAATGAGTTCACCCGTGTCAGCATGTATTAAACAGTCTACTGCTTACTAAATCATAGGCTGCGCGGTTCTGCAGACCCCCTGGCCCTTCACCGGGCCCCTATATGCCCTAAAGTTTGTTAGAGGTTTGGGTTGTGTAGTTACCTTGCCATGAGGTAACTCCAAATATTGGCGAGATATCTTCAATAGTTGCTCCGTAGATTCAAACATAATTACTTTGGATAGTCTGAAGTCTTTTTTTTTTCTCTCCCCTTGCATTGCACAGCAAAACGGGTGTCAAAGTCACACTTTCAGCACACAAACGAACGTGAACAAAGCACATTTTGCCAATGTATAAAATAACCAAACCTGGAGGCAGGTTTAAGAAGGGTGACATGTCGCACAGCACATTATTTTGTCGCTTGTGTGACCAAAACGTGCATGCGTCGTCATGTGGAGGGTTGGGTGGTAGGGAGACAAAAAAATGTTAAAGTCCTATTCCTGGTGTGGTCGAAATCCTTAAATGATCTCTGTTGAATAAACTTACTTACAAATCCACATAAAATGGCTTGTATGTAACATCATCTAGTATGCCAGGAGGCAGGCATGCTCCTAGAAGCTCCTAAATCTTTCTGCAAAAACCCAGACTTCTGCATAAAATTCTGAAAATGGTCTGAAGGAAATTGTTCACTACAGACATCATCGACTATATAATTGACTTGAGCAGGCACATTCATTTGATCTTTGGAAATCTGTCTTTGGTTAATTTGTTCGTGGCTGTGATGGCAATGAAGAGATCAATCAACCATGTTATAAGTCACATTTTTACCACTTGACTTCATTAAACCTTTTAACTTGCATTTAAAGGTCCTTGCCATAGTTAATAAGGATTTATTGTAAATGGATATTAATAAAAGTAAGTGAGTAACTATGAGAAACTTCTACTTTCTACTTTTGTTCTACTTTTGTAAGAGTGAATACATTTCAGTGATCATTGTTTGGCTAATAGTTTCTTTTTTTGCTTCACAGAAAGGCAGAAGAATACGCACGTTTGTCTCAGGTGAAGTGCATGGCTCTAAACAATGTTACATCTACCAGCGAAACAGTGATATGTCTGGATTTGGCAGCAACCTACATGAAGTTGCCTCTCGACAAAGTAGGCATCTTCCCAAGTTCCACCACTGCTGCCTCGTCACAATGATTATGTCCTAATTGCAATTTTCCAATATTTTTTGTGTACAGCTTGATGAAAAACGTTATTTCTACAACTGTAAGGGCTAAAACACAATTACAGTATTATTGCAACCTTACTGCTCCACTATTTTCAGCGCCCATGTTAACCAATGTGGTTGTCCAACTGGGTGTGTCTAAGAAGCATGGACAGCATTAGGGGGGTGGTTTCATTTCTCTGTAGGGATCCTTTCCATAATGTTGTCAGACACTTAGAATAACAGTCGGAGCCTGTCGGTGACAAAAACAAGTACTTTTAGAGGACATACATTGACGTTTCACAGCTGAGGCCTGAAGCGCTCTCGCTCAATACTGGACCAATTTCAAAAATTGTTGTCCGCATTAGTCACTTAGACCCAAAATGATGGGAAAATAGGGTTGAAAAATATCGAAGTTATCCTTTAGTAATGCTTCCTATGCCCTTGGATCCCTGATATGCGTTATGTAGCAAAGTTGAGATCTCAAAATTAGATTTCTAAGCAACCCGAGTGATGCATGGCCATCAGGATATCCTGCAACTTCCTTGAAAATTAAGGTACTTGCTGACGGGGTCAGAAATAAACACCTCTCAGGTGACAAATGAGGTACAAAAGACAACAGGATCTAAAAATCTAAAATAACCATAACATATCAGAGGGCAACAATTACATGATATTAAATTAAAAGTTTTAACAAATTGATTGTTTTTGGAATTAAAAAGATCAATATTGTGTTTTTCGATATATTGGTTTAGATGGCATCATGATGCTCACCAGTATTGATATTTTCTAACACCCCTACAGGCTAGTTACAAAACAAATTGGGACTGCAGTCAGTCAATTGGTTTACTAAAACTTTTTAAATTACAACCTGAAAGTCAAATCTGTATGCATACAAGTTAAATAAGATTTTTTTATTTTTGTATACCAATTTTGCATTCGACTTCATGTCAAAGGGGTAACTCGCTTTTTATTTTTATTCTTAAGGAATATGCCATCAGACTCTCTGGGATAACTAAGAAGCTATACCAGAGTAACCTTAAGGCAATGGAGTGTTTGCTGGGTCTGGAAAGTCACCTAGGCCTTCGTGAGCTGGGTGTTCAATATGGCTGCATGGAGGCAGTTGGAGTAGCGGCACAAATACTGGAAAGGTGTGTTCAACTGCTGTTTTTCTGTTTCTCATCCCTGGTTTCATGACATACTGTAACTATGTTTGTACCGCTATATACATGAGAATTATTTTTGTCTGACTGTCTCCACTACATGGTTCTCTGACAGCAGACATTTGCTACATGTGTTCTATTGGTATTAAATCAGGCAGATATGCTTGATGTAACATGGCAGATGGCTAGTAAGCTAACGGTATACATTTTGAGTTTAACATTACCTGTGTACTCTTCTCACTTCTTGACCAGAACATTGTTGAAAAAAGAGCTACTCCATCATAGTTCTACACTGAATTCAAAGCAGTTTTGGATATAGCCATAGAAAACAAAATACAAATGTTTTAAACGATATTGCAGAATGTTTTATTATACAGATTTCAAGAGTTTTATACACATTTTAATCAGACAGAATTTCCCTTCTGTTTCTTCCTTCTTCTTTTTTAGGTACAAGAAAAGCCTCCCCTCTGCTCAGCAACAGGATCTGGACCTGTCTAAACCTCTTTTCACCACCACTGCTATCTATTCTGCTTGCAGGTCAGTGGATTAAGTTGGTCCATTTTATTTGTATAGCTCAGAGGTTGGGAACCCGTGGCTCCTCCCCAGGGGTTCCCTGGCTATAAAGATATGGGCCTGTATCTCTTATTTTGTATATAATTTATATATTCTCCTTTCTTAAAACAAAAAAAGGTTACAAGACACATTTATCACCTCAAAATGTGCATTTTGGTCGAACCCCTTCAGGGAGAAGCTGGAGGGTGTTTGATGGGAAACTAGCCGAGGTTTTAGAGAGGGTGATTTATTTATTTTTTTGTTTTTTTGCATTTCAATTCAAAAATGTTTTTGCATACAGATGTCTAAAGATCAAAGTTGACAAAAAGCTGGCAGGATCATCTGGAGCCAAGAAGGCTGTCTTTGATCGTCTTTCTGTCCAATTCCAGAGTTTTGGACAGGACATTTGTAGTAAGTAGTTTCATACTATTCATACTTCCACCTCATGTTAACATGTACACAAGGGGGCAGTATAGCGTCCATGACCCCAAATATACATGAATGAGCAAATCCGGAAACGGAATCATGAGACCGAGTCTGTTTCATTGAAAATATGTTTAAAAAGCAATGTATTATGTGAAAAAGATGTTGCAAAATCATTAAAATGTGCTGCTGAAAAGAGGTTGGTGTATTGCAACCAACTGAAATACTGTTTTGATCACCAGGTGCTCAAATTTGCTCAATTTTCTCAAATTTACCAGGTGCTCAAATTTGATCCTTGTGTCTGGATGTCCAAAACAAAACACTACGCCTGTTCCCTGATCAGGGATGGGATTCTTCCGGAATTCCGTTTTTTCCAACCTAAAATAATGACCCACGTGAATCATGCAGATCCATAATAAATGGTTGTTTTTTTCAGTCGCTTTAGTTGAACAAAAAGCGACTCAATTGTTTTTTCTGGTTTATAGGTGAAAAGCAAATCTTGCTTTTTTAAATCATGTTGCTGGAAGTGGGGATCTGTAAGTGCGTAATTGTCTTAACAGTGAACACACTCGGCCAGCACTAGTAAAAAAGTGTCTGTAAATGTTTCAAATCAACACTGTGTAGACTGGCCACTGTAGAAATACACTTATTGAAGTCCCCTTCTGAAAGCTTCATCTACTTGTGTGAAACAGAAAACAAGGCTAACTCTGCCTTCAGTTTTTTTTTCTGCAGCATTCACATTGGTGTTTATGTCTCCCTCCAAAAAGGTTGGGATGAGTTGTAAAAGACTTTTTTTGCTCACCCGATCACATCCCTGGATGTGGCAAAACAATGCTAACCTCTGGGAGGACTGCACATCTTTGCATACACGTAGGTCCGTGACTGGTAAAAGGGGCGTGTCTGAGTAATGCTGTTCGCGGATCTTTGCATGCGTGCTGCTGACGCAGTAGTGTAATTTGGCCTCTAGCCATTTCAGATTGTTTTACTCGAGGAAATCTGAGAGTTGTGTTGCTATAGCTCTGTCCGATCTCACCCTACAAGGGTTATCTGGACCAGGACGGGAGGGATCTTTACACAGCAGTTTGTGACTGTGAACTGCAATCCAGGTCCAAAGTTTTCAAAATCAAAGTGATCCGTTTAACAAAACCATATAGAATATCAAAGATTATAAGTAGCATGTAAAAACAAAGGCTGGAAAGTAAAGAGTTTGGATGGAATTAAGATGATAAGAATGAATCAGAATGAATTCAAGCGGTTTATGGTACATTCTGGCCTTATCTGCACAGCAGGTACTGAGATTTGTCAAACCAGCAGTAATGGAGAGACATTAACTTTAACTTTATTTATAATTGTGTTAAAAATTACATTAACTAAATTATCCAAATTGAATAAGATTTTGGGCAGATGTCTTCTAAGAGTACATTGTGTGGCACTTCCACTGTGTTCTTTCTACAGAGGAAGTTACTACTAAAATGCCACAGAAAAAAACACAGAAAAGACTCGAACCAATGGAAAACATTGTCGCAATGGATGGTGAGTGAAAACATAGATCTTGTACCGAACATGTTTTTAATGTATTCAATGTAAATGGAATGAATAAGACATTTGTGTCTAGTTCTTGTGTGAGATTAGTCACAATAATTCCCCATAAAGGTTGGGTAGTATTTATTTGTTCCTTGTTTAATGAAGCATACATTCAGTAAGTTTGGCTTCTAAATTGGAACTATTGCCTTCTTTGTCATTAGTTACAACATGGATTTGTTTTTAATTTACATTAGATATTTTACATCTACTGGCTAAGCTTTATCAAATTATTCTTAAAAGCTTATAAAATGTGGTGTGTATTGTTGATTAACTCTCTTCCAGAGGATTGTCTGTCTTATCCGTCATCCCTTAAGCAACAGAAGAAGGAGGAGGAGGAGGAGGGAGAAGAGGGCATGAAGAAGACTGTACAGAACTATGAGGAGTGGAAGAGGAAAATTCTGGAAAATGCTTTGAAATCAAATGCAGAGACATGTGATTCATAGATGGTCCTTAAGATATCTTTTTTTTATGATTTAGAATTGTTTTTATTGATTGGACAACATTAGGAATTGGGTTAGACAGTTATAGGCATTAGAGTAAACATGGCTAAACTGTTTGATGTAAAATGTTCAATGTTCATGTGACATTTAATAAACTATAGTGCTACATTTTGAACATGTAATACTTTTAGTATGATCTGGGTGCCTAGCGAGGCTCCTGGGGAGGGGGCTCTTGGCTGCACGACGAGACGCGCCCTGAGGCGGCTCAGCTCAGTTCTTCTGGATAGCAAAGCATTTTGTAACTCACCATTCAGTGACCAATTCAAATGAATTGTTTTGAGGCTTCTGCCTCATCCTCTGTTGAATCACACGGCTCAAACATATAGGGCTGGACTGCAGCGTGCGCCATGTCATGGAAATGTGAGATCGTTTGACATAGGCGGAGCCAGGGAGAAGTCAATCAACAGGATCTGACACGCCCACATGTTCTTGGCAAAGTCAACAGCAAAATGAGCAGCTTTTTTGATATGGGTTTTCTAATAGTTTTTTTTTTTTTTTTTCACCAATTTTTGTCGATGCTTAATGAGACCAAACTATGATATATATGCATTGTTATTATTTCAAGCCAGGTGTCCAGGGGATTTAAACAATATAAGTTATCACGTTATAACATGAAACGTTTCACGTTATAACAAGATAAATAGTATATTGTTATAACAAGAAAAGTTTAGTGATACATTTGTATGTTATAACGTGAAAATATCTTGTTATAACAAACTTTTCACCTTAGAATGTGATGCTGATCTGTTTTTCATCAGTTGTGCCACCTGACAACATTCATAATGACAGGAAATATGCTGAATAATTGCATTTTTATTTCAAATACAAAAGTGTTTGTAAAAAGTAAAAGTATCCAAGCTTTTAAAATATTAAATGCATAGCAACTGGAATGCAACACTAAAAACTATACTAAATAAAAATTGATTTTGATTTAATAAAGTCATGTTTGCCAAAATATTTCAAAACATTTTGAAATGTTAGTT
>OMKN01067742.1:0-14427 GCA_900302345.1 Melanonus zugmayeri
GGGGGGGGGGTGTCACCTCTCTCGTCACCTCTCTCATCCCTATCCCCCCCACCTCTGTGATTCCTCGCCTTGCAGCCAGTGTTCCCAGGCGCACGAGGCATCCACCAAGGGACGACGCTCCACATAATCTGCATCCCTGTCATTCACATCCCCGGGCCTCTGGGGCCATGGCAACACGGCCTGGCAACCTGCAAGCCCACTGCAAGGGGGGGGGGGGGGGGGGGAGTTGTATGCCGCAGGTGCCCAGAGAAGCTATGAAAAGTACAGAGAGAAATAGAAAAAAAATGTTTTTTTCCCCACTCGGAGATAATGGTCAAAGGAGCCCTCTTGATTAAATTCTGTGGGTGAGTATGAATAAATCTCTCGCATGGTGGAGATTTTTTTAAACGCAGCAGGGGCCAATGTGGCATGATGCTGCTGGCGGGGCCCACATTGCCCTCCCGACAGGGGGGCTCACACACACACACACACATACACCCATATACACACACACACACACACACATGCACACAGATACAGTACACTGACATGTAAATGCTCACACAGCCACTCACTTGAAGGGGAACTGTCACGCTCGGCTATTTTCTAATATAAAAGAGAACCGCTTCATATGTGTGTTGTGAAAAAATCACGGCCTGCAACATCAACTCAATTTCCATGTGTGTGGAAAAGTTGGACTGGTCTGTTAAAGTTGCAGACTGTGACACGCATATGAAGCAGTAATCTTATATTAGAAAATAGCCAAGCAAGACGTTTCTCCTTTAAGCACATGCAGACAAGGTCATCCCTACATACACATACACACAACACGCTATCCTGAAATAGACACACTAATGAGCAAACAACATAAAGCTATATGAGCTATATTAAACACAATAACGAATGATGAAGTACCATCTCAAAGTCATCAGTGCCTTACAGTGCTACACACACACACACACACACACACGTGCTTCTTATACATAGAGGAACACACATCTTGCTTACACACACAGACACTTAACCTAACACAAACATATGCAGAAAACACAAGCACAGAAATGTGATGTTAACTGCTGCTGGTCAAGGCAGGAGACTAGGCCCACTCTGAATGGGAGAGCTGTATCCTAGAAGTCAACCAAAGCTTGTGTAGTGTAATTCAATATCTACTACTTTTTCTGGCAAACACCAGCCTTGCTTAAATGAAGATGAATTGTCTGGGAATGCATGAATGCACTAGATGATTATGAGAAGAGTAATGGGCTATCGTTATTTACCGGGGTGCAGAGTGCCCGCCCTCCCTCTCTCTCTCTCTCTCTCTCTCTCATAGCCTATCTTGCTCTCTGATAATACTGTACAATAAAGTAAGCAGGTAGTCAGACAAGCATAAAGATAGCAATATGCAACATGACATTATGCAGATGGAGATGCCACATACGATGATGAAAATTAAAAAAAAACATTGTGTGCTCTCGCTCTCTTTATCTATCTATCTCTCTCTCTTAAAAGCATATCTGTCTTTGTCAATGGTGCGTGAAATGGCTAGCTCCATATCTCCGAGATCAGTTGTGGCTTGCTCCAAGATGGAAATATTAAGTTGACTGACAGCTCTTAATATCTAGAGAGACAGAGCTTTGGTCATGGCCCAGTATTCCAGCACAGCAGAGGTTTGTTCACACTCGCATACTGTCAAATCCTTGAAGCTGAAAAAAACAATCATCATTTCCTCATTGCAGGAATGGCATTGCATGTAATGGCATGGCATAGCTTGGCATAACATAGCATAGCAAGGCATGGCCGTTAGCTTATCATAGCCCTTGATGTCGTATAGTTAAATGAAGCATAGTTAGCGTAGGTCTGTGCTTCCTATGAAAACAAGCACAGGCCTTATCTAGGCACTTCAGGGAAAATCAAAAAAATAAAACAGCCAACTGGCTTTGATATATTTCACCTGTACACTGCAAAGTCCCTCTCATATCCAGAGAGGTCTTTGACAGCGACATGAAATTGAATTGAAAACTTCGTTCAGCATCAGACTATTCCCCTTCAGCCATCACTGTGATTGCTGCCAGAATGTAAGAATCAAAGTAAGAGAGACAGCCGGTCGGTTTCTAACAGAACAATCATCACTTCAAAGGCACCCTCCCCCTGAGAGAGAGAGAGAGAGAGAGAGAGGATCACGTTAACCTCCACTGCAAGACTCCACTAACATTACTTTGTAAGGTAAATAACTCTTATTTTTGGAATAGCAGTAAGAAAAAGAAGAGCCAGCTGTGTGTATGTGCTATTTATAGGGTTAACACTACTCCTGCTGTTGTGCTCTGTCTCTGAGGCCATCCCTGGCGGAAACCTTCAGAGGAAAACACAAAAAAAACAACTATCATGAATCATCCTGTGTATGTACACTGCTCATAAGTGATGATATATACTCTCTCTCTAGAGAGAGAGAGAAAGAATAGAGAGAAAGAAGAGAGAGAATGGTGTAAAAGTAAAGAGAGAAGTAAAGACTCAATAGGTGTCGAGATAGGAAGACACTCCTCTCAAGATCACACCTTCCCCGGCCTGTTCACAACAAACTCAACAATGATAATGATGACTCTGACTCTCTAGTGGTGGGAGTCAAGGGTGGAGCAGCAAACGCTGTACCAGCACTCCACAGATAAACCAGATAAACAAATAAACCTCTCTATTTCTATCACCCTCTCTCTCTCTCTCTCTCTCTCTCCTCTCTTTTTCTCTCTCTTTATCTGGAGTGAATACCGTTTTGATGTACCGTATATGCAAATGATATGGAAATAACAGTTGTCACATTTGGTGGTAGCTTGTATTTGCAGGAGTAAGTGGTTCGTGGGCGTGTGGCTCAGCCAATGCAGGGTTTTTGTCGCTTTTTGACCTGGGTCATGGCGCGCAGACGTGTGATCAAAAGCAGTGGAGCGGTGGGACACATTCTGTGTTCTAGACACGTTTTTCTTTCTTTAATAAAAGTCGACGACCAGAGATGTGATGTGAGTAGCGGTGGGTTATTTAGTGGGAAGCTTAGGGAAACTTCCTGAACTTGGCTGGAGGGGTTATGTCAGGATTACGCTCGGCACAGCAAATCAATGAAGCAATTTATCTTCCACGGCATGGGATGAAGCCGTGGAAAGAACTCGGTAAATCGCTCGGTGGTGAAGAAGAAGAAGAAGAAGAAGAGAGACCAACAGATACGACGGAGATATTGAATGTGAGTCAGAGTGAGAGTAAGGTGGTTATTGAGAAACAATAAAACATTCAAATGAAGCCAAACACAAAAAGGAATAGTACCACCAATTACTAATGGCCAACTGCCAAGACATCTGGGTTACAGATGAGACACAAAAGATGAATAAAACAATATACAAATACATACAAATAAATATTTATATAAAATATCTTCATTTTAACAAACTCATGCTAGTCACATCTAGATTTAGACAACAGTGTATACTCCAAAACAACCACATCAGCCTTTCTGTGTGTGTGTGTGTGTGTGTGTGTGTGTGTGTGTGTGTGTGTGTGTGTGTGTGTGTGTGTCTGTGTGTATGTGTGTGTGTGTGTGTTGGTTGGAAACCACTGAGCTAGCCTGTGGAGACCAGGCACATGAACTGGTTTCAGGTCAGATCTTTTTCTTCTTTCACAACATAGATGCTCTTTGTATTTGATTTTGATTTGCATATAGGGCACCGCACAGGAAGGTTCACGCAGTGTCCTGGTGATAGTGTGCTTTCAAAGAAATCTCTAGACATTTCAAGTTAGCATGAGCACAGATGGTGTTCTACTGACAAAACCACATTTTATAAAATAGTACTGCTATGATGCACAAAAAAAGGATAAGTGTCTTTCAGCTTGAATTCGAACACTATGACACTTTTAAAAATGCGTTTTGGGCTGAGGGTTCTAGGAAGGAGGGGGGGACATGTTATCCCCATGGTTACTTACATACGTTTTTTTTAAGAAAACAGGATTTTACTCCATTTTTTTCTAAATTATTTTAGTAACAGTGACAGTGAAAATGGCATAGTATGTTGATGATCATACCAGGTTTAAAACTAAAGAAAAACGATTTTGAGTTCACTGTCTCTGGACCTGAGTTAAAAGAAGTGCAGAATGTTTAAAAACTGTCATAAGGATTTTACACTTAGCATAGATCACTATGTTTAAGATCATAGGAGAGACATACTAATATGTTTAAAACGAAACAAAAAGGATATTGGATTGACTGGCACTTTAAAGCATTGTATATAGGGAATAGCTTCTTCATCACAAATGGTGTTAATATGGAGAATTGTGTTATTACTAATGTTGTTAACTGCCAAGCAGATTTGCTGCTTCATCTTTTAGGACAAACTGGACAAACTACACAACTCCATGACTTGAGTCAAAGTACAGATACTCCTGGTCAAACATTACTCCAATACAAGTGAAAGTTGTTAGTAGAAATGTTACTTGAGTTAAAGTACTGGAGTAGTATGTTTTCTTTTTATTTCAACGCATTGTTGTATTGTTGCCACAATTACAGAACCTAATGACTCTGAAACAATTATTGAAATTGAAACAAACCTTTGTAGGCAGTGATGAAGTTTGTGCGCGCAAACAGAGCAAACATATAAAACAAATCCTTCTTCATTTCCACAAACTCAAACATGGACTTCACCATTGCCATCATTAACACTGCCAACTGTTCAAAAATGTATTTTCCTGCCTGATCTGTAGTGGAACGCTAGGTTCCACTACGGAGTAGCTGTCTGATCTGAGTAGCGCATGCGCGAGGTACACGTACGGCAACACCACTTGGACAAAACACACGTAACTGCAGGAACACAGTTTATGGCCTATTGCAAGAAAGAAAAGAATAATAATTCATCCGCTGACTTCAAAGCTCTGCTTTAAAGTAATGAGTAACGGAAACCTTCATAGAAATGTAGTGGAGTCAAAAGTACAACATTTGTCTTTCAAATGTAGTGAAGTAAAAGTCATAAGTTTCCCCCAAAAATAATACTCCAGTAAAGTACAGATACTCGAAAAATGTACTTAAGTACAGTACTCAAGTACCACCACTGAACACATGTAAAGGTAATTGACAACATGTCAATTACCTTTACATGTAATTGACAAATTCGTAAAAACGGCGACAGGCTCCCCATGGTAAATCGACGTAGGCCTGCAGCCAACGTGACTTTTTTGCAGAGTCACGTGACACTACCTGGTTAGGCTCTCACTTGGTGAACCACTTTCACAAAGTAGGTACCTAACAAGGAAGCTTCCTAAATAGGTATCAAGGTTATAGGAAGCCTCCTCACAACTGAGATACAGCTGAGGTGAAGCTAGCTTTTTGCTAAAAAAAAATTGACCTCCACAGTAAAGTGGAAGGGGAGAGGATTGCTAATCAGGAGATTTCCACAATATGACACAATATACTACAGCATTAGCATGCAAGGCAGCATCGCAGCATTACCTTCACTATCTAGTAAGTACTTTCTGCACTTTCTTTTCTATTTAGCTTATTTATCATATCACACTTTATCATAATTACAGCATCAAAAGGGCCGAACAAATTTGCATCTTTAGTTTCTTCCCACTCTGTCTTTTCAGCTTCATATCCACTTAGAATCGGACAAGCTATTTAGAGACATTCGTTTATATTCACTAGCAAGTAATTGGCTGGTTTGATGTTTAGGTTGAAGGTAATTGGTTACATTTCAATGAGTCCACTTTTGACATCACACCTGGTGCATATTCTTTGCTAACTGTTTTTACTGGCGACAATTGTCATCAGTAAAATAAAATAAAATAAATGTAAAAGTCAGGGGTGTTTTAAACAAAATTAATCAAAGGGAACAAGAGCTATGCCAGAGCGAGTTAAACGTGCATTTTATGATAATGGAGTGTCCCTTTCACCCACCCCCTCCCTTTGAAACAGTGGCCAACGTAGTGAAACTAAAGAAGTTTTTAGTTGCTGGCACATTGATCGAGCGTCTAAGATTTGTCTGCGCTCCAGATGGCCAAATGTGCTATGGATTCTCACTCTTACTCTACAGACAAATGTTGGTGATAGCAGTGAGCTGTTTTATTTCATACGTTCTGTTTTCATTCCTTTCAAAAGACATGGATTAACGTTTAAACGCCATCTGTACCATGTGTGGTGTGTGTGTGTGTGTGTATATAATTAACAAAGACAAATAAATAAAGGAATGAATCAAACACAGATTGGTAGCTTTTAAATATGAATAAACAAGTAAAAACTCAGTAAATTAAAATATTTGTATTTATTTTTATTTAACCTTTAGGAGAGTCTCATTGAGATTAAGAATCTCTTTTTCAAGGGAGACCTGGCCAAGACAGGCGTCTTAAAAAAAACCTCATAGTTACAGACAGAAAACACAAAGGAAACAAAATAAAAAAGAACTATAAAGACAACTCATATTTCAAAAGAGACATTTCTAGGAGTCAGTTTCATAACAAGGTAAACTAAAAACATTGACATCTTAAAGGGGAACTTCAGCGCTTTTCAACTGGCTTTGTGCCATTTCAATGTGGGTAGTATATGCAAATGAACAATGTTTACCTTTCCTCCATGTTGCCTGCACCCAGATCTCCCTGCTCCTTTTGTCTGGCATCATCTTACCCACCAATAAAATAAACTCCATCATCAACTCCGTCAAATGATGGCATTGGGGTAAGATTGTATATCTGCGCTGAGCTGTGCCCCAGAGACACAGACAGCATCGGCAACAACTGCAGGCGTTTTTCACACTATATCCCTGATGCGGATAAACAGAGATAAGGTTGAATAGCGGCAAAGTTCCCTGCCTCTAATTCTTTCATTTTGGATTTAAAAGCATTTAGCAAGATTCATTCAAATAGTTTCTCTCATAACTCTTTTCAACTCTCCATCTCTAAGCATCCCTTAGGGACATCCCAGCAAGATGTCCAACCACGATATTTTTCCTGTATTAATATATTAACCACATGCATTGATATGATAATGAAAATAAATTATATACATCAATAAATCACTACTAAACTACTATGAGATTGTATTGATGTATACAGTATAGGGCTGGACTATATATTGATATTATATCGATATCGTGACACGTGACATAGATATCGTCTTAGATTTTGGATATCGTAATATCGTGATATGGCATTAGTGTTGTCTTTTCCTGGTTTTAAAGGCTGTATTACAGTCATTTTCTGAACTTACCACTGTTCTAGCTGTTCTAGTATTTGCAGTAAAGTTCTTAATAAAATGAGAAAATACTTTTCATTTGTTAAGTATTTAATTCACACAGGAGTATACAAAAATAGGCTTTACCATGTGGTTATTTTATATAACTATAAAACATGCTATATCGTGATATATATCGTTATCAAGATATTAAATGACCTGTATCGTGATAGAGGATTTCGGCCATATTGCCCAGCCCTAATACAGTATGTTGATGTGTATCATTTTCAACACAGTCATCATGGACCAGTATGTTACCACTGTGCTTCTGGCATCAGATCAAACGAGAGCATGGATCAAAAAGATCAGCTCAGCATGAGTACAAAAACTCATCACTTCAGTCAGCCCAATAGCTGCACATATGAGAAACAAGACCCATCTCTCTCTCTCTCTATCTCTCTTTATTCTGCTTTCATTCTCTGTCTCCCTATACACATCATGAGACCTGTCTAATGGTCATTCATTAAGATGTGTGGGCGAGCACTATGATTGATGTCTCTGTATATGCTGTATATGATTTTGCATTACTGCGTGTGTGTGTGTGTGTGTGAAAGACACACAATGCACACCAAAACAAATGCTCACATATGCACACACACACACACACACACACACATGCCAGCCAGCTTCATGTTGTGATTGAAAGTGACAATGAGTGATCAATGTCAACATGTTAGTGGGAAGTGATGAATAGGTCATCGCTACAGGGAAGGAACAGAGGGGAGAGGCAGGGGGGACAGACCGTGACCCTGTTTTGAACACACCACATCATTGCGTCTTAGGCCATCCAATCACAACTAGACACACATACAAGTGCATATGTACATATGTGTCTAAGACAAATGAAAGTCACATGAAATAATGACCAACGTGTAAAAATAAGAGATCTGATCACATCACTGCAGTGTGAACACATCTCTGATCTCACACCAGAAAGCTATTTGGATCTCTGTGAACTGCTACTGTCTGTCATCTCATCACGTCTGGCGTCAGGCCCGAATGGACGCTTCTCAAAACCAGCACAATGGTTTTGAGAAGGCGCTATGGCAACCTGGTGCATGTGGTTATTTGCATATAGAGCGGGAAAGTGAAATCCCATCCTAAGAATCTGTTGGAGATGCATTGTAATATTCAAATGAGTAATATCTCATCCGTCAGACAGACAGACAGAAAGAGAGTGGAGGGGCTATCTCCATCTCTCACCTCTCGCACGTGATGTGCAAAGCCAACCGACGTTAACACTGGATTTCCAGCGGGAGGTCAGATGCCTTGGGTGGGTCACCATGGCAACTGACCTAGTGATGGCAAAAGGGACAGGTTGAACAGTCAGGGTCAAGATGGGGTCGGGTTTTATACTAATGAGCATCGGCGTCGTTAGGCCTGGGCATGTTTTATGAATAGCCGCAAATCGGGGGCTATGTTTACAAAAATAAGATTCAGTCAAAAATAGCCCCGGGTCATTCATCTGTCATTCCCATCATGCCCTTGAATATAAATAAATATGATATCGTCGGTCAAACACGCAAGTACGTTTTGGGTCCTCTGCGTCACTCAAGCAGCAGATCAACTTCACACTACTTGCACTGCATTTTGTCTGAGCGCGTGCGAGAGAGAGAAAGGGAGCTTGTTAACAGTAAGGCCTATAGTTTCCCTAAATGATAATGTCCATCCCTCCGTGTCTGCATGTAGTCAGCATACATTCTGTTAAATCCTAAGCTAACATAAAGGATGGTAAAGGTAAAGGAAGTTGCACTTGAGTATGACCTCTTGTCGTCCACGGTGTTGCTGTTGCCTCGGTCAACTAAACAGTGAAGCGATGATGACTGGAGAACGGTGCTGTGGGCGTGATATTTACCGTAAGTCTTAGAGTAGATGGGAATGATTGATGCGTCTTTTACTGCAAGTATTGCAATATTGGCGGCGATACAGTGATTCACGACTTAAAAACGTGGGAGAAGGAGGGAAAGGTGGGGGGGGGCTGTAAATGTAATATTCCAACAAACAAATGTTAACATAAATACATTTAACAGTTTGTCCCTAGTCTGGTACTGTAGCATGTCAGTAAATGTTTAAAGATAGCAGTTGTGAAGTATTCTGCTTCTACTCAATACTAATACTAATTACTAACAACTACTCATATTTTTTACATCACAATTCATTATTAATCTGGAAAGTAAACAACAGTTTTTGAGGTACACATTAACATGTTTCAATGATTAACACATGTACTTTGAATGTGAATAAGGTGCCAGAGTGCATCACAAAGCAGACAAATAGAGCTTGTTCTTTAAAGAGCTTGTTTATCACAATTCCAGGGGGACGATCCCCCCGGGGTCGATCCCCCCGGATCCCCCTACAGACGCCTGGCCGAATGTCCTCAAATCCTACAAATAATAAGGACACAAATGCCTACCCTGAAAGAGTTTGGGCTCGAGTACATCAACGGCAACTTTTGCTGGGAGCGCTCGACAGGGTCAATGAGGTGTGAGCTAATTGATTCACCTTTTTTAACAAGGGGCTTAACGTTAGCGATGTTCACGCTTTTGTATTGCTTTTGTACTTCATTTGATGCGGTACTTTGCCAGACTCCCCCGGGGACGGGGTATCGGCCTATCCTGGGGGCGGATGAGTGGATGAGCCTAGAAGCGCTGCATGACACTGGGGAATATATAGGAGGGCAGAGGTCACACCATAGTGTGTGAGATAACACTCTCACTCCATCTTGCTCTCTCTCTCTCTCTCTCTCTTTCTTTCTTATCGCGATCCAAAGTAATTACGGCATCAGAAGTGTGTGTAGGTGAATAGAGAGAACTATTGTGTGTATAGCCCTAGAAAGGTGGCGGATAAGGTGTGAAACGAGCGGCGTTTCACAGTATACTTGTACATAGACCACAAATGGAAGCAAGTGCCTGCAGCAGCAGCAGCAGCAAACACTAAAATGTGTTTGTATTTACTCAGGATTGTTACACTTCACCTCTAGGCACACGATTCACCCGGTAGTCGCACACTTGGCAGTCATGTGCTCCCTAATTGACTGGAGAAAAGCATCCAAGGAACGAGCCAGCCATGTCTCACTTTACGAACGGCTCCAGCGGGTGTTCACTCATCAGTCTCCCGCTGACCTCTCGGAGGTTATTTTACAGTCTCGTGGAGCGTTTGGTTTACATGCTCCGCCGGGCCCCGGGTATTTATGTTGTGTCGCGTTAATGGCATCACGGATGAAAGTGCTCTATTCGGCATCGGAAGGGATGTGCCTTCTTGCTCTCCGGCCCGTCTTTTCATAAGTCCGTGCGAGGTCTGTCCGTCTGTCTGACTGTAAAGATTGTCTGTGTTTTTTGCTGGCGTAATACGATTCATATTCGATGGTTGTAATTGTATATTAGTATGTGTCCATATGTAATCAATACATCATGTATTATGTATTATTGTGCAATACTGTCTATCTATTGTGTTTATGACTGTGCTGTGGCAACATGATGTTTTACATGAAAATGTTAGTATGGCAACAAATCTTTGTTGCCAAAGATGATAGTGTGGTATGTTGGAGAAAGGTGGGGGGGATAGAGAGAGAGAGAGTGTCATGGTCACGCTCTGAGTGTGTTTCTGTTTTGTATTTTGTTGTGTTGACCTGCCAGGTCCCGTTCCCGACCTGCCAGGTCAGGACCTGCCAGGTCCTGACCTGCCTGGTCCTGTTCCGGACCCGGCCCCGACCCCAGATACTGTGTTGGACTGTGGGACGTCTGGGATCTGTCCCTCGAGGGGGGGGTACTGTCATGGTCACGCTCTGCGTGTGTTTCTGTTTTGTATTTTGTTGTAGTTTCCTCACCTGTCCACTAGA
Source organism: Melanonus zugmayeri (assembly GCA_900302345.1). NCBI lineage: Eukaryota > Metazoa > Chordata > Actinopteri > Gadiformes > Melanonidae > Melanonus > Melanonus zugmayeri. The sequence continues at coordinate 11,067 of OMKN01067742.1, forward strand.
TGTCCTCGTTGTGTCTTTCTCACCTGTGTTTCCTGGTTCGTTTCCCCACCTGCACCTCGTTTCCCATTAGTCCTGGCTTTATATGTTGGTTTGTTTCCCTTGTCTTTTGTCGGTTCGTTGCTCCATGTTCCATGTCAGAGTTGTTGTGCCTTTTGGTTCCGATGTTTCCCGTGCCTGTGAGCTTTTTGGTTTGGTTTTTGATTAAATTAGTTCATACCTTCTACCCGCCTGCCTCCGTTCTCTGCGTTTGGGTCCTACCCCCGTCTCAAGTGTTCCTTCGCCCGTCCTGACAACCGCAGGGTCTCACACACATACACGCATACACACAGATAGGGCTGGGAGTGAGTTTTGAATATGAACAAACTGCTAGACCGCAGTAGTACAATTTGTTGGGACGGCAGTATCTTATAGTAGAGTATATTTAATAATATAATGCTATTACAATCCTATAGCTTGAAGTAATATAGCTGTCATGTGTATTACCTGGGTGAAGCTGTTCTCACCTAAATGGTTGACTCCAAACTGCATTTCAAACCCGTCTGTGGTTCTTGCGTACAGACACATCATCACGCCAGCATTGTTGATGAGGACATGCACCTGGCTCTCCTCTGCCGAAAATAATATGAACTGACTCACTGTCATGCTTGAGAAATTGTTGTTCATTTCTCATGTCTTCAGGCATTCTTGATTGATTATTGATTCTATAGAATAGATGTATTACTGACTGGATATTGCGACAAATATGTAGGCCTATAACCCTACCCCTGTTGATGACCTGAGCAAACTCCCTGGTGGACTTGGTATCAGACAGGTCCAGTGTTCTGAAGACAATATCCGGGTTTCTGGAACACTGCTCTTGCCACGCTAGCCTTCGCCATGTCTCTACAGGCGATAATGATCCTTCCACCTGGATAATGGAAGGGAAAGATGAAGAGAGAGAGACAGAGAGAGAAAGTGAGAGAGGTGTATAGACAGACAGGTTTCTGGTGTTGTTCACCATCATCCATTTATCAGCAATGTGTTGAATGCTAATAATAATAATAATAGTTCATGTCATCATTTGTTTGTATCAAAAATCGGCTTTGTAAGAAAATGCCAACAGAAGAGAAATAAATAAAAGCACTTAAAACAGCAGGAACGTTTTACTGTTACCATAAATATTATATTTGTTTGTGTGAATATGTGTATATGTATGTTTATAGTTTATATGATTTGATTTGATTTTATATGAGTTTATATGAGTAATAGCATAGTTGTTATGGGATGTTTGTGAGGAAGCATACGCACGGCAGGGAGAAGGGTACAATGCCTCGCTGGGCGTTTTAATAACGAAAAGAAGAAGCCTGGATCGAGCGAGCGGGAGGTGAGCTGACCGGGACTCTCCAGGGTGGTTCTGCGGTGGAGAAGAAAAACGGGGTAAGTGGCAAGTCGAGAAAAAAACACGATCGAACATAAAGCAAGTCTCTCTTATGAAAACAGCAATCGTCGTAGGTACTTGCCAGAAGTTTCAAAGGGAAGATCTGGCGACGAGTGACGGGAAGACCGTGGTGCACGAGCCGAGGTGTTGGGCGTGGCAGGCAGGGTAACGGGAGCAGGAAGGGGATGTGGAGGTGGGACCGTAACAATAGTGGCATATACTGTATATGGTCATTCATGTTTAATGGTGTTGTCCAAACTGTATTTTGGTCAATGAGATGCAGACAAACAGAAGTATAACCATGAACACAGGAGGCATCTCTGGTAATGTTAATTAGTCAGAATTATTGTAATGGTTTTTTCAGTGTTTTTAAAGTTATTTAAAAGAGAATGCTGTTGTTTAGTTAGTGATGTAGTTGCATGACACTTTGAGTATGCTGCATCAGCTGTTTAAATAAGTTACAAGTCTTTAGACCAGCGTTTCTCAACCGTGGGTCGGGGACGACCACCGGGCCGTGAACCAGTGGCTGCTGGGCTCCACTCCACTCCAGCTGTTCAAAAAGCTATCATATTATTGACTGTTTAAACCTGTGCTTCACGTTTGTTGATACCTTCCCCAAATGCTCATTGGCCCCTACTGGGCCCTGGCTTAAAAAAAGTTTGAGAAAGGCTGTTCTAATCTAGACAGTAGTAGCCTACCTCCTCACCCACCTCTTTTTGTTAGGTCTGTTTCTTGAGTTGTTTGTTTAACGTGTTTTTGTCTCCATCTGCTGGCCAGGTATGGAGGAGATTGTGGGGGAGGCTGGCAGAGCAACCCAGCTGGGGCCAATCCTGCAATTACCTGGGCAGCCTACTTATGTCTTCTGTGTTTGTCATTCTGTGTTGGTTCGTTGTTCGGTATGGTGGAGGCATACTCTTGGTCTGTGTGGCTACTGAGTTTCTCTACCTGCTTTTCGAGTGTTGGTGTTAGTTTCTCTATTAGTGCCTTGTGTCTTTGGATAGCCTTTTTTAGTTTACCTTTTGTCCTTTTGCCCTGCGAGGCCTTTTGTTTAGTACCCTCTTGTCTGTTTGCCCTGCGAGGTCTTTTGTTTTATACGTTTTGTCTTTTAGCCCTGCGTGGCTTTTTGTTGGATTATTCCCTGTCGTGAGAAGTAAAGGACTATTTTTACTTCAACCGCCTGCGTCTGCATCTGGGTTCTGTTCAGCCTAAACGGAACGAACCGACCAATCATGGGCCCAGCGGAGGAATTAAAAAAGGCTCTGGCTGACCTCGTGGCCTCCTGTGCCCGCCAGGAATCCGAGATGGCCAGGATACAACGCCTCGTGTTCCCAGCCTCGCTCCCCAGCTTGGCTCTTCAGCTGCCCAGCCTAGCTTCCCAGATGCCCGGCCTTGCTCCCCAGAGGCCAGCCTCGATGCCCAGCCCGGCCCCTGGCCTTCTCAGCCTGATCCCCGTTCCGGGCCTGCCCGGCCCCGTTCCCGGCCTTCCCGTTCCCGACCGGCCCGTCCCCGTTCCCGACCGGCCCGGCCCCGTTCCCGACCGGCCCGTCCCTGTTCCCGACCTGCATGGTCCTGTTCCGGGCCTGCCGGGTCCCGTTCCCGACCGGCCTGTCCCTGTTCCCGACCTGCCCGGCCCCGATCCCGGCCTGCCTGTTCCGGACCTGCCTGGCCCTGTTCCGGGCCTACCCGGCCCTATTCCCGACCTACCCGGTCCCGACCTTCCCGGTCCCGTTCCCGACCGGCCCGGGCCCGTTCCCGACCTGCCTGGTCCTGACCTGCCTGGTCCTGTGCCAGGCCTGCCAGATCCTGTTCCGGACCTGCCCGGCCCCGGCCCCGACCTGCCCGGGCCTGGTCCTGACCTGCCTGGTCCTGTTCCAGGTCTGCCAGATCCTGTTCCGGGGCTGCCAGGTTCCGACCTGCCCGGTCCCGACCGGCCCGGTCCCGTTC
>OMKN01067744.1:0-11798 GCA_900302345.1 Melanonus zugmayeri
CTTGGGCTTGATATCCCGTGTGGTGGTACTGGTGCTAGTGACTGAGGAAGAGGGGCGGCTAGTGGAGATGCTGGAGGGCCTCTTGGGGCCAGCGGTTTGGCCGCTGGTGTTTTTTGGTGAGTGAGGCTGAGATGTTGGTGGAGGTGGTGCTGGTGGAAGGGACTCTTTTTCTTTCTCTTTTATTTCCACCTCTTTGCCGACCCTCTTCTCTTTGTCCTGGTGTTCTGGTTCTACCTTTTCATGTAGTTTCTCTGCAACCTCCTCTTCATTCAACTCTTCTTCAACCTCGTCAACAATGGAGATGGTGGGCACCTGCATCTTGGACTCCTCCACCTTAGTGTCCTCCACCAAGGTTACTTCTACCTTGGACTCTTCCACCTTAGAGTCCTCCACCAAAGTTACTTCTACCTTGGACTTTTCCACCATAGTTGCTTCTACCTTGGACTTTTCCACCTTAGTGACGTCCATCTTGGTCACTACCACCTTAGTGTCCTCCACATTGTTCTCCTCCAATGCGTTTCTCTCGTGGACTCTGTCTAAAGAGTCCGCTTGTTTATGTTGGGTATCTTCATCCCGTTAAGAGAGTCTAGTTTAGTGTTTTTTTATGGGGGGGGGAGTAGGTTTCTGCTAGGGATTCTGGAGATTCCCAGCCTCAATTTGGCGTTGGGGGTGTGGTTAGTGGCTGGTTTAAGCACCAACCACTTTTGGAGTCAGGCCGATTAGGCACTGGGGCTGGGTGAGGCTGCACACCTGTGGTGCATTGACCAATCAAGGCACACAGGTTAATCTAGCCATCACCACACACTCGAGAGGAGCATGGACATGTCAAGCAATTACCACCTGCTCTGCCTGCAAAACGATCTCAACCCTGCAATAAACCGGTTTTCACAACATCCACCCGTGTCCTGGTCGCCAGAGGAGCTCAACAAAAGCCACTATGGTGGCGTGTAGCAGGGTCGACTGCTACAATAACACTATTATATTTTTGCATTGACCCAAGCACTCTTGTATGACCTTATAGGTGCTGAAACCAGGTCCAGTAGGCTTACTGACCATCACCAAGCCAACACAGGATGTCAGAAAGAGGAATTGGACAATTCAAAGTCAATATTGATTCATTTGTCTGTTTTGGATAATCTCATAATTGTGATTGCAATTGCAAAATTGCAATACAAATACCATGATACCATACACCATAGTTTAGTGATTGAAACTATATGCTTAAATCGTTCAGTAATGTATTAAATCATCATCCACTTCTTAAATATGATAAGCTTAAATAAGAAATGTTGAGTACCAATTAATGTCACTCATCATTACGCTGTGTACGCACAAGTCCCTTGCAAGACCTCTTCCTGACATCTCCTTTACAAGCTGGCAGTGTTCTGTCTTGCCAACAGCCACCAGTGATTCCACTTATTACCATCTGTTTTTTGCTACTCAACATGGTTAAGTTGATTGTTCAATGAAGTTGGAAAAGTCGGACTGCCTTATGTATTATATTTTTCATTGCAAGCACAAATCACAAAATCTGAATATTGTAATAGCGTTGTGGAAAAATGTAATATAAATGTCTTCTTTACTTTATTACTAGTTAATTTAAAAGGCCTTTGTATAAATTCTCCTTGCACCTAGAGGTAGCTCCCTTCCTCTTTCCAGGTGTTATGTTAGCATTTGTATCACCACTGTAGAGAAGTAGTAGGTCCAAGAATACGGTCCATATTGTATTATATCGATGTGATTCAACTATGTTTTTCTGTAGGGCACAGGTGATCTGTGGCCTATATTACCCAAAAAGTGTGTGAATATATACGCACACACACTTTTTGGATAATATAGGCCACATTCACACAATTTTTGGCAAGAAACATAGACACACTACAACTGAACTCCCACTCCTGCGGCGTCCTCCTGCCTGCCCCACATAGTACAACAAACAGAATTTAGTCTTTAGCAGCCTTTTATATTCGATTTTATATTAGATTCATCTCATGTACAGGCTAATTTATTTGTATTGATTTGACAATTTGTGTAAAACGGTGGCTGGTCGCACAGCCAGACCATGTTAAGTATGTGAGCTTGTGAGATTTAAGCTTCCTACCCACTTAAAGTCGGGGCCACCTTCGGCGGTACACACTACATGACTCCTGACGATCAGTCTTGCCTTGCTGTTGGGTCGGTGGTCCACACTAGGCGAATATGCGGGGGTACACACATGAACAGTATACTATCCAACGCCTTCTCTGAAATCTTGCCAAATCTCGCGGGAACACGGCAACTCATGTAGACAGGAAACGGAAGACTGCAACTACAAGGTCATCGATATAAAAAAAACAAAGAAGAAGAGGAGCACCACAAACATGAAGCAACAGCAACTGTTAATCGCTGCTTGTGTGGTATTCCAACTGCTAAAAAAGCCAAAGAAAAGAACAAGAAGAAGTCAGCACGTTGCATGCAGAGGCTGTTCTTGACCTCAAACTCCATTGGTCGGTCTTGATCTCAAATGTCATTGGCTGTTGCCCTCCCGACTCTACAGGGGGTGGTTAAATCGTGTGTCTTGAGACCCCCCACACTACACAAATGTGGCAGTTCACCCTGCCACACGCCACCTAGGTGGCTTTCCTGGGCTCCAGCGACTCACCAGACACAGGTAGATTGTTGAAACCGTTTTATTGTAGAGTTGGCAGAATGTTAAAGGCAGAGCAGCGGTCTCTTGAGTGTGTGTGGTGATGGCTGGTTTAACCTGTGGGCCTTGATTACTGGATGACAGGTGTGCAGCCTCACCCAGCCCCAGAGTCTAATCAGTCTGACTCAGGCCAGGTGAGGCTGCTTAAACCAGACACCAACCACACACACTTCACATACCCCCCCCCAACACCAAGTTGAGGCTAGGGGGGAATCCCCAGCCAAAGCTGTGGTGGAAAAATACATAGATACCAGTGTTCTCATTAGCCTTAACCTTGGATAACCACCCTTGTTTGCTGAGATCTTTATTACAGGAATTTCCACCACAATTTGGCATCACAAACAGGATGCTTGACGTGAACTGACAGCAGAGCAGAAGGAAAAAGCTGTGCACAATCCCAATACGTCCACTACAAAAAAGGGAGGAAGACGCGGGTGCCGGAGGCCTGAGGGCGAGGTCGAATCAGGGCAGCATCCCTGAGTAGAATATGGGAAGTGTCTTTCAGTAAGAAAAATTCTGCTGTGATTCTTAGAGTTCTCCTTCTTCATATGAGTCCTTGGGGTAAACATCAATTTAAACTCGTAGTGTGGTCACTCGGAGCCATGTAATGTGTCTTCATCAAGGTCTTTGAGTCCCTCGCCTCGTCTTAGAATTAATAATTAGGTAGATTCTGAGAAAAGACCAAGGTAGGAATTAAAAGGGATTCTATATAACTGACGAGTTACTAGAGCAGGTCAGGGACCGCTAGAGAATCACCATGGGTACCACAAATAGCAAAAAGACAAAACAGGTCAAGTCAAATCTGAATACGGTCCAAATCCACCAGATATGGGAGCTCCAAGCATACAATTTATGATAAAAAACTGTGGACGAGTAAACTGTGAACAGAGTAATGTATTGTGAGTGAATGTGGGATCCTGTCTGGAGGATGTTTCAGCTTAAAGCATCATTAAAGTTTGTTAGAGGTTTGGGTTGTGTAGTTACCTTGCCAAATATTGACGAAATATTTTTAATAGTTGCTCCGTAGATTCAAACTTGATAATCCAAAGTAGTGGTTTTTTCGCTCCCCCATTGACTTCTCCCCCATTGACTCCTCTGAACGGGAACAAAGCGGATTCTGCCAATGTATAAAATAATAAAACCGGTACAGGTTTCGTCTGTTTACGATGATTGGTAAAGGTACTATTTCCTTCATCCCCTCACCGTAGATATACTACATAGATACACACACTCTCTCAACCAATAGGTGTGTTTCGGTTTATTTCCGTAGCCTATCGGTCTTAATAACAAACGCGGTGATTCGGTCTCGGAAGCTAACTACTGGATCTTCATCATAAAGCAAAAAAAGCAAGAAGAAATGAGCCCCAGACTCCAGATGGCACAGCTACAAGCCTACGAGGGTCCATACCGCGGCAGAGGACGCGGGCGTGGAGGACGTGGATGAGGGATGTTCTGGGGTCGAGGGGTCGTACTGATGGATGTTTTGTCTGTGGGAAAACTGACCACTGGGCAAAGGACTGTCCAGACTGACAGAGCACAGAGGTGGAGATTGACTAAGTGTGGAGCTGAGGAAACACGTGAGAATACAACACAAACTCAAACCCATGAACAAACACATACACACCAGAACAGCAATTACAATTAGGAAAGGACACCGTAAACACACACAACATCTGGTGAAAAGCAACAGAGCAGCCGACATACAGCACACCATCGCATGAGGCCTACAAGGTTATGCCCACTATGACATTGCGAATTTCAGGACAGCCTGTGACATTTCTAGACTCTGGAGCAACGGAGTCAGTCATAAAAAAAACCTGATGTAAATCCAACACCGAAACTAAGTGGCGGATATATGAAAACTATAGGAGCCACAGAAAACGCAGTTGGAGAAAAATATACAGTTTCACTGTCAGTGGAAGACAGTCCACGAGGCTAGCTGTTGTCCTGTGAATTTAATGGCAAGAGATTTGATGTGTGTTTTAGGCATTACTTTGGTGGCAAGTGAAGCAGTGATAGAAATAATGAGGCAGGGCGAGCAGAGATCACTTTATGGTGAAATATGACGCTGATGCTTTGCTGTATGTGTATGGATGGCAGCCTGAGCCAAAAGGCCCAGGGGCTATAAATAGATATCTGCTGCAGTAGACACACACACACACACACACGAGACAGAGAAACACAGACTTCTTGACACAGACTTCACTACATTGCACTGCTTATGTTTCATTAGGCTCAGATAAAGAGTATGAAAATAAATGGTTCAGAGTAGGTCACAAAAGTGACAGGCTGGGAACTGATTGGTTGTTTTGGAATAAGAATATGTGTGCTGTAGGGGTACAGGTATCAGTATAAACTTGAAGGGGAGTTTTTCCGTGTGTATGGCTCCACTCCACATATTTCATTAGCGAAGGCTCCACATTGAAACTGGCAGGATTTGGGACCATGGGTCAGACAGTGTAGACAAGAGCACTGGTGGCAGGAAACAGAAACACCACGTTTTCTAGAACGGTATGCTAAATACATACAAACAGCGCTGTCAAACACATTTTCACGCACACACAGGGATACAATTGCTACCGGAAAGGGAGAGAGACACATATATTCTTGTCCTGCAATATACAATGCAGTTTTATTTAATATAATTTCTGTGCTTTTTATGCCTTTATGGACAGGAGAGTGGAGAGAGACAAGGAAAGTGGGTTGAAAGAGAGAGGGAATGACATGTAGCATAGGACCGCATGTGGGAATCAAACCCGGGTCGCTACGTGGTTAGTGTGTTAGTGGGTTGGGCCCCTACAATGCAGCTTTAAAGGAAAATCTGGAGAGTCTGACATTGCCAGGAGGAAGCGCGCTCCTGCAATATGTTGATGATTTAATGATTTGTTCGCTGTCAAAAGACACCTGTCAGACAGATACTCGCATTGTTGCAACATTTGGCGAACAATGGTCACAAAGTTTAAGCAAATTACAAGGTGTGCAACAGCAGGTGACCTTTCTGTGATCACAGCAGGGGGCTCTCTCCCAAGCGCATAACAGCCATCCAAAAGATTCAAAAGCCACTTGCTTAGAAACAGGTAACTTTCTTAGGAATGGCGTCCTATTGTCGTGGGTTCATTATGCTGAAATTGAAGCACCGCTGTCAGAAATAGGACTGACTGCATCAGAAAGTGGACTTGGACAGAACAAGTGGAAAAAGCTTTTGTTGACTTACAATCTACACCTAGGGCTACCAGACACGACTGAGCCATTCCCCCAGACAGAGGACGACAAGAATGGATACATGACATCTGTTTAGTTACAAGACCATGGGGGTAAACAACGACCTGTAGCTTATTTTTCATCTAAGCTAGACTCTGTAGCATCAGGTTTGCCAAGATGCCCGAGAGCTGAGGCAGCAGCAGCAGAAAAGGCAGTTTTAGCATCACGTGATTTGGTAGGACATCAGGATTTAACCTTATTGGTACCACACGCTGTTTCCATCATTCTGCTTGAGCAAAAAACTGCACTTCTGTCAGCAGCAAGGTGGTTGAGGTATCATACAGTTTTGCTTGACGTGCCAAATATCACTGTGAAAAAATGCACTGTGCTTAATCCAGCTCCTCTTCTCACAACAGCTGAGGAAGGAGAACCACATGATTGTGCTGCAATAACGGTTGTTAGCTCCCTCAGGCCAGACAGCTGCAAGACATCACATTAAAACATTACATTAAAACATTACATATAACAAAAGTTTGCTTGTTTTTTATCGATGAAAATGATTCGCCGCAAACACATCAGCAAACTTTGACAGAGTTTTCTTCGGTGACGGCGCCTGTGCCGTCCTGCAAGTCACGTGTGGATTGACTCTGCAATGCAGGGTTTTTTTTTAAACTTTTGTAGCGACGAAAGCTGGGGGAACATCTTGTCTCTGGTTGAGCGAAGTGTTTAGAGACTGACTTGTGAGTCTATCCTTCAACAAACAATTTAACACCAACAGCTGATTTACATGACCCTGCATGACCCTGCAGAGCAGAGCCACACCAGCAGAGAAGGCTCTGTGTATGGTATGGGGGAAAATGCCAAACCCTGTCTACCCAAAATACCCAAAGTTTCCTTTCTGCTTGACATATGGAAAAGACCACGTGTCAAAGGGAGGAATGCACACAGAAATGAACAGATATTGGTTCACTAAAAGATTTTGAAAATACTCAAAAAATGTTGTGCAAAATGTCTAGTGTGTGCTACACACAACGTTGGAAGAGGCCAACAGATGCCTCTTAGCGCACACTCACCATCTGATTAACCTTTTGAACATTTACAGATGGATTTTATTGCGCTAACACTGAGTGAAGGCAAAAATATTGTCTAGTGATTGCTGACATGTTTTCCAAATGGGTTGAAGCTTTTCCTACGTCTAAGACAGATGCATGTGCTGTGGCCAAGGCTTTGATAAGAGAAACAATTCCCCGGTGGAAAACCGTGAAAAATCAATAGTGACAATGGTTCACATTTTGTAAGTACTGCTTTGAAAGCAGTAGTGAATACATGGGGATTGACAGGACAACTCACTGCACTGGTGGTAAGTGGCTGGTAGCTCCAGCGCGTCCTCGGGCACCTTCTGTCTCATGGCACCACTACGGCACCGGTTCCTTTACGACCGGTACCTACTGGACCAAATTGCATGGATTTCGGTGCCTCATTTCGGTGCCACACCTGAGCTGCCGATTGAAATATCCGCCCTCCGGTGCTCCGAACCATCACACACACCTTCACTAACGTTATGGTTTGGAGCGCGCCGCTTGAAATCCTCTATAATCTATATGATGGTTCACGTTAAATCCAGCTAAATGGGAGAACTACGCCGCCTGCTGGTGTAGAATAGTACTGCACCGCCCTGCGCTGAGTGCAGATGAAGTATTTTCTGTGGTTCATTTGATTTTCTGTGTTTTGTAATGTAACTAAGTTATGTAATTAGAAAATGTAAAATACTAAAAAAATGTCCAGTGTGAGAAATCTGTAATATATTTTTGTTTATATTTTCTCTAATTATTCTCATAAGTTTAAGAGAGGACAGTTTGTTATTTTATTATTTCATTTATTTGATTTAAATGAAGTTAAAACCCACTATACGATCACTGCAATGTATTGTACAGAGTGTAGGAAATGTAACCGTTATGGGTAATCCCAAAAGCTACGGAGGATTTGCTACTGAGACGGAGCATGCGCTGTTTGTTCACAAGAGACCACCATCCTCCTTTGTTGTTCTTAATAAAGCTGCTGTTACCACCAACCTGACCAGCTCCCAGAGATTCCTTTAGACAGAAGACATCTCAGTGGTCACACTAGTTTGTGCTCACAGTCACGAAAATCAATCTAGTGAATTATGGACCTGGGCCACGAGGGTTTAAATAAAGACTTCAAAAGTGCTAAATATAGTGATAGTTTTGATTTGCATTTTTGTTTTCTACTGGTACGATGAAAGGACGGGTGGGTTTGGGTTTAAAGTTTGTGATACCACCACATAAAAAGTCACAATTTCAGGGCCTAGGCCCACGATTCAATAGATTATTCTGATCTCTTCCACCGTGCAGCATGGCTGTGTTTCTATTGGCTGAAAAAAACGTCAAATGGGCAAGAAAAAGTATGACAAAAGCTGCCAATTGAAATGCATGGGTTTAAATTGCGCTTGATATGAAGAAAATATTTAATATTTTAATATATATTTCTGGTTTTCATGTTAGAGACCTATCTGTTCAATTGTGGATGCCAAGTTAATTAATACAAAAAACCAAAAAACGAAACAAACAAACCCTGCTACTCTATTCACAACCAGAGCATTCGCAGCTTTCGTGATGAGAGCATGAACAATGCTCTCAATTGAAATGCATGGGTTTACGTACGTGATGCCACCGTGAGCACGAACCAGCGTGATACTGAGTTGTCTGGTCAGACACACAGCTCAGACGTAATTGCCAGTAGACCGAACACTCTGCTCTATCAGGAGGATCTTTTAATCCATTCTCTGCCTTTGGCTTCCGAGTTCGGGCACTGAATGGGGTCCTCCATATTGTGTTGGAAAAAATAACTTTTCCAGTATTCAATCTTTATCTCTCTCTTTATTGGCTTCATTATTTCAAATTGAGGTGGTATTAAAACACTTGGAAACAAAGCATTTTAGTCATATGCAAATTTCCACCTCACATACAAACCATTTGAAATATTTACAACTACAATTTTGGCCAATTAAAGCATACTTGCTGGTAAATGGCCGCCCATAATTGCAATATATTGCAGCAAATCGTTGACTGCAAATGGCCACCCGGCTCCAAAACATCATACTAGGTTCCTGCTCTAGACACTTGGGTCTAGAGCAGGGGTCTGCTGTAGCACAGAAATAGGAACGCAACCTTGAGATGGTCTTTACTGATGGAGGTTTTTGTCAGTACTTTGCAATGAATGTCTAGACAGCCGCTCAGGAATGGATGTTTAACGTGATTAGTGACAGTGGCCCACGCTTTATAATCCCTATTTGTTCCTGACATCTTACCGCCTGTAAAACATGTACAATGCAGCAGAACACTTAAAACACTTCTTATGCAATGGCAAAAAAATAAATAAAGAAGTGGTAGAAGCTGCTAAACGCTGAACTTATAGGAAATTGAGAACAAAGAACAGAGACTACCTTGCCAAGTGTGTAAACAACTCTCTCCACCACCACTTTGGAAAGTTATTTAATTATTTAATTGAATTCATTATTCATCACAAATCCTTTTATGAGTTATGATTTATTATATATGTGTTGCTCACAGCTGATGCTGATGGAGCATATTCATCTCGTATGATAATGGACTGGCTGCAGATGACCAAACAACACAACTCAAATACATGCAATGCAAACCATGAACACCAACAAGGTCACATTTTATATTGAACATTGAATTGATAATCAGTCCAATGTTGTTCTGTTTTAAATGAGTAAGAAGCTCGTAGGATAACACAGAACACAGTACGCCTCGTGGGTGGTATTTTAAATGTGGTCATTTAGCAGTAAAGCAACACTATCAACATTGGAGTACCTACACAAAGTGCTGCATGACCAAGTTTGTAAAAGAAAACACCTTTATTTATAAGGGTAGTCAGGTTCCTAATGGGAGAACATCACAAGCAACAACAAAGTGCATAGTGCTAAAAAAGTTCAAGTTTGTTGAGATGTTCTCTGAAGAAGTGGGTGTTCAACTGGGGTTTTTAAGATAGGGAGTGATTCTGAACACCGTATGGATCTAGGTCTTTCATTCATACTGACCAAAGAATATAAACTATTATTACTTTTTGTGGAGTGTGTGGTTGGTGTCTGGTTGAAGCAGCCTCACCTGACCTGAGTCAGGCTGATTACACGAGGTGTAAACTGAGGTGAGGCTGCACACCTGTGGTGCATCCAGTCATCAAGGCCCACAGGTTAAACCAGCCATCACCACTGTTGTAGTAATAATTACTAACTGTATTAATGTATTTTTAACTTACAAACATATTCTTTGTGATTGTATTTCTATATGTATGGCACCCCATGGCAGCGTGAGTGGAATGTGGTATTTTTAGTTGTGCTCTTATCTTCCGGCTGAGAACAAGGTTAGGGTAACAAGGTTTTTAGGTCCAATACTTCTTATAGAAGGTAGTTTCTCCTGCCGGTCAGAGTCTAGGTTTCAACTGCCTACAGAATGTGGTTAATATGGTTTTTCCTGCCCTGCCGAGGGGCAGTGGAGTCCTATAAGAAGGTACGAGGTGGAGGTGAGAATTCAGACCCTTCATGAACGGACTCCAGGGTACGATGGCTCTGTGTAATAAATTACTATTGGACTTTATTCATATTGGACTATATTCTCCAAGTCCTACCTTATATACCTTAGTTTAATTTAGACCCTAAACATCGCTAAGGAAAACAACACGTCACCGCACACACTCAGGACGGAGTGCTACATGTCAGAAACCACCTGCTCTGGCAACCCAACCATTTGTTCATCCTTACAATAAACCGGTTTTCAACATCCACCTGTGTCCTGTCCTTCAGAGCAGCCCTGGAAAAGCCACTGTCAGTGGATCATGGCAGAGATTGTTGCACTATTATTGCACATTATTACTATTGCACTATTGTGACTTGGGTTCTTGGTTAATACCATTACAATGCAATGTCCTGACATTGCTGTCAATAGGGTTTTGAAAGAGCAACCGGGTACAAAAGTATGGAGCCAGATCACTCCAGGACACTCCACCAGGAAGTGGCTCTAGGTGAGACGTGTGTGAGGAATTCAAAGAAAAGGCCAGTGCTGAATGTGCTTGTCTCCACAGACAGAAAGAAAAGTGATTGTTACATAGCAGTATAATGGGCCCAGGGATGAACAAAAGTAATGTTGAATAAGAGTCGGTGCTGAACAAAACTATTTCTTGCACTATAACTCGGCCCCGCTGATTCGATCTAACCGGCTCATCATGAATAATGATTAGTTCACATGTAACCACTAGACGATTATTACACTATTTGCTCAAACAGCTTATCTGCAATAATAAGGGAAGGCTAGGCCAGGGAGATGGCGGATTACAGATGGGTAAATTCTTTCTTTTCATTAACCTGTCTCCTGCTGCCATTCACTAATAGCCTTTGATCCAAATACTGGATCAAACTGGATCCAAATACTGGATCAAACCAAATACTGTGTGTGGGTTTTTAAACGTTGCACCTGTGTGTGCAGCAGAGAGCATGCGACACATGGTGACTGCTATCTCCATATTCTCTCTACCCCTCCGACACCACCTCCATCCATCACGGGGAGCGCACGATGCTAAGATGCTATTTTCATAATTGCCCCACACACACACACACACACACACACACACACACAAGCCCTAGTGTTTAATAGAGGCAGCAGCAGAGATTTCCACCATCACCACCACCCCCCCACACCTTGTTCCTTACTCCCTCTCTCGTGGCCATAACCATCCATTTGTGGCAGTCACACTTGAGGCGAGGCGAAGCCCACGCAGGGATGAAGCCCCCCCGTCTCAGCGGCGAAACCCCTTTTCCCGTTTAACAATTACAGATAACAAGAGGAACATTTGGGAAAGGAAAAGTCATCAG
>OMKN01067748.1:0-10561 GCA_900302345.1 Melanonus zugmayeri
GCCAGGCGGTCCTGTGTGGCGCTCTGGGAAACGGCTCGGGGTGAACCAGCTACATGTGGACGTACGGCCATTGTCTTGTCTGGGTAGAGCCGTGCCAGTAGTGAAGGTTATACAGCAGCTGGCCACGTGCATTGGCCATGCGTTGGAAAAAGATAGTGAGTGAGAGAGAGAGAGAGAGAAGGAGAAAGGGAGGGGCGCAAGCATCAGCTACCATATGCTGTTCTCTTGTTTATCCCTGTAGGACAAACATCACAGTAGGGTTTCAGAAACGATACACAGTGTGCAATAAACCTGGGGGATAGTGGATTGATTGCGATGCTGATATGGAAATATGTACAAAATGTGCAATGTATTTTGAACTAAATATATTTTAATTTAGTTACAGAAAATCTAACCAAATGGAGGATGAGTTAAATGCAGCCTAGTTATTTGGTCCTATCTTTAACTGGTAGTGCATGGCATTGTCACCGCCAGGGTTAGGGGTGCAATTCCCACTGGGGCCATCCATGAATATTTTCACTCATAGTACTCGCATTGGATAAAACCGTCCACTAAATGGCCTATTTTTATTCATGTGTTTGCGTTGAAATGGCAGCCAGTATAAGAGAGTGTGATGGCAGCCATGATGTATTTCTCTGTGCATCAGAACTTCACATTAATTCACAGTGGACAATTACGATCAATTTAAGTCATTTCATAAATAGTGAAGTTGCAACCTCTCCCAGTGCCTAGGATATGTTGCAATTGTGGTGAATAAATGCAGTGTAAAGTCATGCAGCTCTATATCATAACAGTCAAGGTTATTTAGCCCTCGCCCTTTATCAAAATTACAGTCTCAGGGGGGTCCACATGCCCACGTCCAGATGGGCTTGGAAGGCAAACATTGAGCCCCCCCCCAAGCGGGCAATGAAAAACTCCTAAATCCCCACAGTGTTAACATAGAGATGGGCTGTCACATTATACATGTCACACTCAGTCAGTTAAAATGACTACTCCCATTATACAAATGATCATGTAGACCGAGATGGGAAAGGAAGTGATTCCATCAGAACAAAGATGTAATAGAGTTGTAATTGGGTGGACTTTGATTCATTAATGGATTTAGATAATGGAAGATTTCATTTCATAGAGTTTTCATTTGAGCTATTCATTATCATTAAACACGACTTACAAGTTAAAAGGGGCCAACTGTTGTTTTGTGGTCTAAGATGGTCTACTATTCTTAGAGAATGCTGAAACAATGGATTTTTGGTCATTGGTTACTAATTAATCGTGAAATGATTTGTCATTATGGGGAGACATATTGTGTTTGAAACTGCCACAGCGTTTCTCATGCGATCATTAGCCTTGGTTACGGTATATTTACGTAGATTTAAAATTGTACACTCTCTCAAGTCCTCTCAATATGGCGGCGTATTGGCAAAAAATCCCATGATGCATTCTGATGTACAAACCCTATATAATGATTGTGTCATTATATAGGACTGCAGGGATGCAGGGATCACACCACCATGCTTATTGAGTTATAGGCACTGCAGGGCCTTATTATTGCCTTGTTATTCTCCTAGGAACTTTATCAGCAGGACCAGTAGGTCCAACTGCCCTTTATAGTGTCCTTCAAGAGCTTCACTGCCTTTAAGTTTCACAAGTTAATTGTTTCGGGTTGTGAATCTCCTCATTTAGCGTCTGCGTTCAATCATTCGTTTTTGATGTCATTTTTAAATGTGATCATAATGGTGAATGGGCATTTTATTACAGCTAAGTAGCATTCAGATATTCAGGATTACCATGCAATACTTTGGTGTTGTTGGTTTTTACCTTTGATGTGTCCATTGTGTTTAATACGCATGGACATGAGTATTCAATGAAAACCTTATTGTAGTTGCATTTGGTATATTCTGGGATATCTTCAGAGTTAATGAATCACAACTGTTAGGGCGGGTGGAGGATGATGATTCAATCTGTACTTGTTGCAATGCTGTGAAATTATTTCTAAGACTATATTGGACACAATAAACAACAATGAAAGATACCAGCGGCCTAACTCTGAGGCTCATTTCTCACAGCTTCCATTTCTTGCGTGTCCCTCGACCTTGGGAGTCAATGAAACCGGATGCATCCCATTATAGGATTAAATGTCAGTAGTTTAACATGCTGTGTAACAGGATTGCAATGCATTCCAGTATACTGTGCTGCCAGTCTGCAAGCTAGTCCAAGAGCCTGCCATAGTACATGCCTTTCTTATTGGTTGGTTCCCTTTCTTTATCTTAAAGGAACATTCCACTGATTTTCGATATTTTAATGGTTTCCAAGTTGCCTAACAAAAGCCTACAAATTAAAAAACTATTTATAAATGCATTCTGTAGATCAAAATACGTCTGTTTTCATTCCCCGGAATGTCCCGGCAAATAGCTTTTCCCGGGGCTTCCAGGATTTCCAAAAACTACAAGCGCTTTCTATATAAGTGCTCTCCCCTCCCGGCAAAATCACCCTGGCCAATCAGCTTGGAGTTTGGCTCCGTGAGATTCAGTTGCCTTGTTGTTGTTGTTAGCCCGAAGAGCTACACACGATTTTACAATGGCTGCTAGCAATGAATACCAATCTACGGATCAAATGAGGACTATAACTTCAGTCTTACTGAGTGGAAGGAATGACGGATATTTGAGCCAGAATACACCAAAGAGGAAATCTTACAGCAGAGACGGCAGCAGGCAAATGTGCAACAGCGTGTTCAGAGTCCTGGCGTTTAGCGTCGCTCATTCAAGTAATAAAGTATCGCTGCATGGACGCTTGACAAATAGTTTTACAGCTATGTTTATAAATGCAGTATTACCATTACTAAACCACTATTTTTAGCGTTTACTTGTGCACTTTCACCATCTCATTCAATGAATAAAGTAGCAATGCTTGTATACATGCAGCACGGAAGTTTGCAAATAGGTTAATGGCGACGTTTATTTAAGCAGTATTGCCGTTACTAAACTACCATTTTCAGAGTTTACTCATTAGTAGTATTAGCGAAACCGAACCGCAGCAGACTCATTAAGATTACGGTCTGGCATTTATACCGTGGATTAAGACGAGGATTACAATGTCTGCAGCAGCTACAGAAGACAGTACAGACCAGTCAATGATACGATACAAACCCAAAAGCTGATGTGGAAGCGGGACCTGGCACAATCTCCATTATCAACTGTTACAGACCATGGATATATTATAATAACACGGACAGGATTGAAGAAGGCCAGCAAATGTGTTTTAAAGCACAAGAGTTTCAACTAGACTTTCTTTTCTCTGGAGTCTTTCTTTATGATACGTGCAGTGCAGGCAACTAACTAGTAAATAAAATTGTGTATTGATGCAAAGCTTGTAGTTTTTTATTCATTACTTTATTATTGAAATGCAAATACCCACATGCATATACTTTTGTCATATGTTGGGCTCCTTACAGCTAACCACTGTTTTACAACTCAATAGTTACATGTGAAATGTGACGGCAGCCGCTTTAGCAACTCGATATCCTGTACGACCAAGCACGGAACAATGAGACGGCGTGATGTTATCCACATAGTCCACAAACCCAAGCACAGAACAATGAGACGGCACGATGTTATCCACATAGTCCACAGGTCCAGAAATATAAAATATGAAACTCTAAAGCATATATCTCCCGAGCATACATCTGCCTCTAGGAACGCTTTCTCACCCGGATGCAAACAAGTTCACCGTGGACGTTGTAGTAAAGTGACTATTATACAACTTGCGTCTGTAGTTTATTCTGATTCTGGTTTTTCTTTGGTTTTTGGGTACATTTGGACTATGAGTTAATAAAAACATGGCTGTGCCAGTGGAACGTCACTTCAAGGCCATAAAGGAACCATTTTTTAAAGAACATTTATTTGTTAAAAAACAAAACAAAGTGTTTGAGTCAAACTGGTTTGATAGCCGCCTTAGGGCAAACAGAAAAAAATGTATGCCATTGTTTGCTGTTATTGTAGTAGTAAGTAGTAGTAATTGTACACTTCTGAGGCTGAGGACATAGCAAACCCAGAAGAGTGTAAGGCCATGTACACAACGGGGTGTGCAGGTTTTCCTGCATAGAGGAACATAGAGGCATACTCCAAATGTGTTTAATAGCAATTTATCAAACAACTGTTGAACAAGCAGAACATAAACTTAAATACGACGTCTTTGACTTCCAACTCCCCTCTTATCCACAGCTACTATATTTTAAACATGTGGCTGGCGCTGGATAATCCAGCTAAGCTGCATTGTTTTGACTGGACCTGAATGCTCCGCTGTGAAGCTAGTGCTAATGGGAGAGAGGATTTGAATAAAAGCTGTTTTATTTCTGGTGAAAATCTTAAAAATGCTAATTACAATGTCCTGCCTCCTGTACTCCTCACCTAAACCAAACAGAGTTTGGTTTAGCCTAAACCAAACAGAGTATAATAACAGAGTATTTCCAGTAATAATAACGCGTCTACCATGACAATCTTGTGCTACATGTGTGAAAGGGGAACTCGGAAGGAGTTTATATGTGAAAATGGCTAGAGCTTTTTGGAAGACAGCCTTCGATCACCTGTGAGGTGATCTGTGAGGTAAGTTTCCAACTAAATTCAGCTTATTTTCAATGTATTAATTTGAGCATATCAAGGATGACCACCTTGACGTGTTCTGCAGGGTGGCCATTGACGGGCGAAAAGCTGATGACATTGACTACCATGGCCTTGTCAGATCCTTTTATCTAGTCAATAAAAAGAGGAGGGTGAAATGCTCTGAAGCAGGATATGACCTCTGCAATTGACCTTCCAATGTAATAAAAGTATTTTTTACCCAGTTTTGTTAACGGGGTTTCATTTACTCAAGCATAATAGACATTTTTGTTTATCAAATGGTCAGAAATAACAGGAAAATGCATAGATTTCTATGTAAGGTAACAGACTCATTGCTGTACGTGGACCAATCATGTTTACTGTTGCGCATCACCCCACAAAGGCCCATTCTGAGCCAGGAAAAACCCTGGATACATGTAAAAACATAATTTCTGTGTCCAAAGTTTTCTGTCCCGTGAGACATGAGAAAGCGTTTTAAGAAATGTACCTTTTGCCCATCCACACAGCAACTTAAAGGATAACTTTGTGATTTTTCAACCTAATTTCCCCATAATTTGGGATCTAATTGACTAATGTGGACAACAATTTTTGAAATTGGTCCAGTAGTGAGCGAGAACACAGCCGCAAACGTATGCATTATATCCCTTTGGGGAAATTGCGCCCGTCAATGTAGGTCCTCCAAAAGTGCTTTTTTTGCCACTGACAGGCTCAAATGATAATGTGTTTGACAACAACCAATTTCAAAAATGGTTGTCCATATTAGTCAGTTGGACTCAAAATGATGGGAAAATGGGGTCCAGGTTGAAAAATCCTTTAAAACATTTTTTTCAGATTCAGAC
The DNA here is from genome assembly GCA_900302345.1 of Melanonus zugmayeri. Classification (NCBI taxonomy): domain Eukaryota; kingdom Metazoa; phylum Chordata; class Actinopteri; order Gadiformes; family Melanonidae; genus Melanonus; species Melanonus zugmayeri. Next base: position 5,456 of record OMKN01067748.1, read on the forward strand.
ACCATTTTGAAAAAGCTTCAGTGATGGAAAACGTTGTCTTTGTGTGTATGGAAGGCACAAGCAAAACAGGAAATGCACTCTGTAATCCCGCTTACTGTGGACATTGCCTAAATCTTACAGTGTTCTTTTACCTGTGGAACGACGGTCAATAGATTGGTCTGTTGTGAATTCCATCCGGCACCCTCCGTTAGAGGCTTCAAAGGAGTGGAAGCCTGCACACGGTTTTAATAAGACGTTATGTGTGCTGCGTTAGCCTGAATGATTTCATTTTTCATCCAAAGTTGAAGGAAAAAACTGGCATTGGGCCACGTTAAACAGCCCCACAGCTAAGGCATGGCAGCACTCAGGTCTTTTCTGGAACTTCAAAGCTATCCTTATACCCATAATCTCATACCCATCTCTATGCTGAAGCTTATTCCGCCTTTGAAGACTAGCCTCTCTAGCAAAAATTGTGATATTTTATGCATTAGCCTATGCTATGATAATATTCTGATTCTCTCCAAGTTATGCTATCATGAATCTTTATCTAAAATAGGATTTTGTGTAGCCTATCTTTGTTTCCATAGTGTTTCAGTGTTGGTGTTAGTTTCATCTATTGGTGGACTCTGTGGCTTGGTAGGAATGATGAAGCTGTCTTGTCAAGGGCCTTGTTGGCAATTTCACACAATCTATGTGCGTATTTCACGCATTGGACTCCATTGTGCTTTGGATGACATTTCACAGTAGGTTTCTGTGAGCCGGACAGGCCTTGGCTTTTAAAGAAAATCCTCACCAGTCATCGTCTCTTCATTTCATTTGCCCATATTCTCGACTTGAGCCAAGGCTGATTTTTCAACCTGGAGCCCAATCATTTTGGGTCTAACTGACTAATGTGGACAACAATTTTTGAGCGAGAACGCAGCCGCGAAACGTCTGCATTGTAACCCTTTAGGGCAATTGCGCTGGTCAATGTACGTCCTCTAAAAGTGCTTGTTTTTGCCACTGACTTGTTATAAGTGTTTCACAACATTATGGAAAGAAAGCGGCTGCGTTCTGACTCAATACTGGACCAATTTAAAAAATGTGCATTAGTCAGTTAGATCCAAAATGATGGGAAAATGGGGTCCAGGTTGAAAAATCCCAAAGTTATCCTATCCATCCTAAGTTTTGCCATCACTGTGTCCCATTTATCCGCAAGACAGTTTGGTAATGGGAACATACCTTCAAAGTGTTGCTGTGGATATATATTAGTCTAGTTCCCCATGACCCCATCTCACCATCGCACTGCCTGTCACTATGGTGGACCTATTAGCAGGGGGACTCATGTCTCTGCAACAAGGCTCCTACTGGCATATCTGACTTAACAATGCTCAAAATGACTCTATATGACCTTTTACTACGAATCACGCCGGTGACATTTACAAATGTTACACTATAGTTTTAAAATGAACTGATATCCTGACAGCCAGACAAGGCTGTGCTACGCCCTTGGTGATTTGGGTTCGATAGGCTGTGAAAACACCCTGAACGAATGGGGCTGTCCAGCACATGTGACTTGGCTAACCTGCCTATAAAGCCTAAAGCAGATTAGTGTAGTAGTCTGGAAATCTCTAGAAAGACAACCAGAGCACTCTGAGTTCATGGGCAAATCTAATGAATCAGGCTTGATCTCATCTATTCCATTGGTACTGAGGGAACCAATTATCTCGTTTTCATTATATTTTCATAGAAATGTTATAAGTTAGACAGGCTCTAAGGCGCTCTTGCATGACATTTTCCATTTAGTCATTTAGCTGCAGACACTTTTAAATCTAGCACTCTAATGGTTATGTGATGGTTATCACATTTCATTGTATTTTCATAGAAATGTTAGACAGACGTTAGACAAGATGCCAGACTGTGTAATAGTAGCTGGCCTGAGATTATATAAGATCTGGGAATGTGCTGCACAAATCCTTATGCAAATCATAAATGATGGCGCAAGCTTCATGTTCAAGTTTTAAAATTAAAAACACCATGACGGTCTGGATTATGGCTGGCGATGGGACAAATTATTGTTTTATTTAGTGAATGTGATTCATTGCAAAAGGCTCAATATGGAATAATTGTTTAACTCAATCATTCTCTGAATTATGCATTGCCTATCACAACACTAATATGTTTTGCAGAAATGGGATTTGGCTGACAAAACGTAATCTCTTTTAATAAACAAAGCCACATATAATTATGTATTTATTGCTATTGCATTAGGAAACCTTATTTTTTGTGCTTAATGTCAAGCTTATTACCAGATGTTCTATAATAATCAGGAGTTAAGTTGCTGTATGTAATGTGTTGCAAGAATTGACAGTTTGAAAAGGCCAGTGCAAATTATGTTTTTATTATTAATCAGAAGTGACAGTGTTTTACTCCTGCCCACATTTATAAGCAGATTTTCTAATGTGCAAAATTCATATGCTAATATAAAAACTTTTAAAATGTTAACACTTTTAGCTAATGCACAGGTTGAAGCCATTAATTAGATGAATAATGACTCCATTATTTGTAATCATAACAATATTATTCATCCAAACTCTTAATGCGGTGGTAGCCTGATGTCCATTTACTAGGCTTATTTAGCTTCTCAATTCTCATAATGCGGTTATAACATCATGTGGTCAGAAGGTCATTTGAAAGTCAAGCCTCTGTGATATAAATGCAGAGCTTGGATGTTTGTCTACACCTACCATCCATCACTCACACTGCAGAGGACATATATCTGATTGGTTGTCCTACTTCCCAGCCTCCTTCACTCAGCATCCTGCTAAGCAACCTGTCTGCCTCACACACCATCATCATTACCACGACCGACCATGTTACCCCCTTGACGTGGCGATGGAGAAGGCTCACATTGTATTGCTGAAGGAGCTTCATCCTCCATAGATCAGTGGTGTTTTTCTTCCCGTCGCAGCCCACACCGCATTGCTCATTGCAGCTTGTTTTTCTGCCGCCGCCAGCTGAAACTGAGCTCTGTGGGGGGCGGGGGGAGGTATTGTTTCCTAGGGCAGACCGCCGGAGCGTAAAAAGCTACTCCGTGACGTTCAGGAGTTGGAAGTCAGAGCCGCCATGATGAAGTCAAGAGTCTTCATCATTCTGATGATAGCGCTGTCAGAGCTGGTTGTGTAATGTGTGGACTCAGCTGTCTCCAGGAACATTACAGTACCCGGCACAGCTGGGTCCATAACCCATCTAGAGACTGGCTTCTGTTTCTGTTTTAGTAACAAGAGTTGCCGTGTTGCAGGTCCTTTTTAGACATAAGGCTGTGTGACTTTGAGTTCTACATGATTCTACACAGAGGCATGGTAGCGTTCACAGCTGTAATGTGACGAAGAATAGGAACATAGTGTCTTTTTAGGAATATAAAATCGTATTCTCTACTATGGACAGCATGGTGTTGTGTAGTTTCGGTAATATGCAACTTCTATACACACATAATAAAAATGTGTTAACCCATGCCTACAGTAGGCTATTTAAGCAGTGATTTACGTGACACTTCTGAACGACGACAATGATAATGGCTTGTCCCTTTGTCGGACCTGCGGTGGACGTCGGAGCGCAAATCGTTCCTTGCACACTGCACACCGAGCTGTGGGGTCTAGTGGTACCATAGCCGGCAGTGGTGAGTGCTTTTTGGGTTTCGGCGCACGCTAGATGGCTTCAACAGTCTTCCAGAGGCAGCCTTTCCATGGTGACATAGGCCTAGTGCAAATGAACCGACTAGGCAGTCGGTTCATAGAAGATGCAATAAAAGATGGCTTGTCATGAATGCTAATTTTTCAGGTTCAATCTATCCGAGATTGAGTGAACTTGTTCGCCGACATTAAAATCAGCTGTTCCGAAACCGAAAATCCTGAAAGTCTAGGGAAGCGCTCGCTTGAGTCAAATTTCTGGTTTAAGCTTCAACATATCCTAGCCTGCTACTTGAAACAGGGCCCAGTTCGTTTTGAATGTCACTCTAGGGAATTACCAAAAATACTTTAATAGATGAGGTCAGTTGGATCTATCCATCTGTCAGAGGCCTTACGAAAAACGGCATCATTTAATCAACGTTAATGAACCGCGTTCTCTTCTCTCTTGCAGTGAATAAGCACAAACCATGGATCGAGACAACGTACCACGGCATCGTGACAGAAAATGACGACAAAGTACTGCTGGACCCGCCTCTCATTGCCCTCGACAAGGACGCACCACTGCGCTATGCAGGTGAGAGAGAGGACTTCATAATATCTGCATTCTCAAGCGCCCAGCTTCGGTTTACTTTCAGAAATAACTGTTAAACCTCACCCAATTTTATTCTATTGAAAACAAAAAGGGTCTAACACACATGGTAGGCACTGTTCCCTCGAAGGGAATGCTAAATTATTTACTAACTTATTATCTTACAAGAACACAGAAATATTTTGCTTATATATTAGGCATAATACTTGCACTTGCCATTTGATATAAGACTTTTTGATATAAGAGGTTTTTACTCTAAATTGATGTTCGACTCATCTGAGTGTCTCCTCTGAGTATATGAATACATAACTTGAATAAATAATAGGTTAATTCAAATAATTGTTCATTTCATACACTTCTTGGTAGCAGTTTCCTATTAAAAAGGCATATTATACCTTAATCTAGATGTTTAACCACAGTGGTGTGTACAGCTGGTCCCCAGATCAGACCCTTTTGATATGCAGATCAATCACAACTCCCTTTAATGTTGTTTTTTCTTCTCATGGAGGCTCATTAGACATGTCTTGGTGCCAGAGCAGTGTTGGACCTTAAAATTAATTAATGCCAAGACTGATCTTAGAAAATATATTGAATGCCCCATAAGAATATACAGGCCATCAAAAGATGGCGGTTTTTATATTTTATTACCGTATATTTGATCCCAAAAGCGGTTAGGATCGAAGCCGAGGTGATGCAAACAGTCCGGCGATAATAGGATGGAGCAGCACTAAGATAGGCAACACGCACTGGGTTCCAAGGGCCACTAGCATCAAACACACTGTCTCCATTCATTGCATGATGTTTGTTTCCTTTCACAGTAAATTAGAGTTTAAAAGAGGGCTCAGTGCCCTTTCTCCTTTCAGCGTGCAG
>OMKN01067756.1:0-12977 GCA_900302345.1 Melanonus zugmayeri
AGGACCTTTGTGTCCCCATGGTCACCCAGGGAGGAATCAGACAAGTCCTGCACAAGGATACAAATTAAAATACCCTTACTGCCACCCCACTAACCAATATACACACGTAAGGAATAAACCACCCCACTAACCTACCAATATACACTATACACACGTAAGGAATAAACCACCCCACTAACCAATATACACTATACACACGTAAGGAATAAACCACCCCACTAACCAATATACACTATACACACGCAAGGAATAAACCACCCCACTAACCAATATACACTATACACACGTAAGGAATAAACCACAACGGGGTCTTCCGCGGCGCTTTGGACATTTTTAGTTTTGTGCCGTCAAGGAGACATCTGGCCGATCTTGGATTTGTAGCGCATTGATTTGAAACTGTTAAAAGGCAAAGGTTATTGAAAAATAATGCACTTTTGGAACGTTATTGACCAATCGGAATCAAGTATTCAACAATGCTGTGGTATAAATACATATAAACACCAGTATAAAACCAAATGCATTTCCTTCTAAAAAGAAGAAAAAGGATATAATTTAATCTTGTGCACCGAGTGTACTGCAATGCTTTTACAGTTCCATCTATCCTGCACTTGACATTTGTGGGCTGAATGAACTCCAAATGAACTCCCAAACCAGGAATACCAATCAATACAAGAAACACAAGTTTAAAGCTGGACATGCGGCAGGGTCGTGGAATGTAAATATTGAATCACCGCCACCGTCTCAGTAGCACGCCATAGAGACGGAGAAACACAACAAACACGACACTTTACATTTCCCTTGTATCCTCTAGAGAGAGAGAGAGAGAAAGGATTTGATTTGTGGGCCAAATCCACGATTGTATTCTGGGGCTTACAATATATTTAGTAACAATGTTCATGTCGCTTAATATAGCGAATAGCTGACCTACCAATGCACTGATATCAAGTAGGTCTCTGTACGGTCTTAGGGCACCGGCTTCCACGGGGCTGCCAGGTCCCCGGTCATCTTTCAGGGGTGCGATGTCATCTGTTAAGAGAACATTTCAGAAATAGCTCAGTGTAAAGCTGTGTTGTCATCGGCTAGAGAGGATCAGTGCTGACATTATTAGGTGTTCAGTGTTGAAAGCACACCCGTGTGTCCCGGGTGCGGCGGCGTGGGACCAGAAGGGAGAGACGAAGAAGAAGGAGACATCCACCAGAAGGGTCGTGCCGCCTCCTCCTCTCTCGCGGCGGATGACACCGGGCGGCGCTCCGCTCGGCTACTGGGCTCGCCGTAGCGGAAGCGCTCGACGTACCTTTGGAAACGAGGAGCCATCGTTACAGGAGAACACTCATGACCGTATGGAAAGATGAAGAGCATGTTTTGGATTAGGTTTTGATTTATATTTAACGTATAACAAACTTATGACATATAATTACATTAAGAAGAGATGGATTAGGTTTTGATTTATATTTAACATATAAACGTATAACATATATATAAGATATTAGCACTACCACATTTATAGGCTTCCCCTTCTGCATTGAAATTAAATTTTCTAGCTACCAAAACTTGTTGAACTAGTTGTAACAAGATAAACGCTTCATCATCACCAAAACCAGTTGTAACAAGATGAACGCTTCGTCATCACCAAAACCAGTTGTAACAAGATGAACGCTTCATCATCACCAAAACCAGTTGTAACAAGATGAACGCTTCATCATCACCAAAACCAGTTGTAACAAGATGAACGCTTCATCATCACCAAAACCAGTTGTAACAAGATGAATGCTTCATCATCACCAAAACCAGTTGTAACAAGATGAACGCTTCATCATCACCAAAACCAGTTGTAACAAGATGAACGCTTTTTACTTTGCCAGAACTGAATCCTGTTGCCGCCTCTGGAATTGAGAAGACATGTTGAATCCCCCAGTGGACACAGAGGGTCCGGGTGTATCCATGTTGGAAGAGAAAGTCGTCTTGGAGGAGGGAGATTCCAGGTCAGTTGAGGAGGGCCAGAACTCCTGAAAGGTCGAGTTGTGGTCGTCGTCCACGGGGGTCTGCAGACAGGTGAGACCAGGCACTCTATTCGGTCTGTTGTGTTGTCTCTGCTCTGCTGTGCTCAGAGGGCTGGCTGGCTGGCCTGGTCGTACAGCACTTGAAGTCTGTGGAGGCAATAAAAAATAAAATAAAAAGGTTTGGTAGCCTATTTACAAAAGGAAGACAAACATGATCATATGAAATAGGCCTATTCAATATAAAAGTTGTAAAACATACTTTTGTTGACCTCTTTCTCTGTGTAAGGTCCTGCCTGAGGGATGGGTGGTACCAGGTCTTCTGGATGGGAAGAGGGGGGAACGGATCTTCTCTTGTAAACACAGCCTGCACGCTGTGAACACACATACAACACACTGATGACACCACCACCCTCCATCACCACCAGTACACCACCACCAGTACACCAGTCATAGATGTGAGGTAGTTCCCACCTGGACTTCATGTTCTTACACAGACGGTGCAGAACAGCTGTAGATGGAGCTATGAAGTAAACCCACGACTTACAGTAGCAGTTTAAGGTCATTTAAAATGTCCCTCGCCTTCGTTTCGGAAACCTCAGTATCCAACCACATCCAAGTTGTGGTTTACATGACATAACGTGCACACGGTTTGCTTTATTTGATTCATAAACGACTACGTGGATATCGTTGGTCGCTTTGTGTTGTGTAGAAACGAACGTTGTTTAGCCCACCTCAAGTGGGGACCAATGGGTATTGGGTTTGCTATGATGGACATATCAGTCAGCCAATGACACTGCGGGGGGCGGGACCACTCGACACCTCTTGCACCTATCGATGAACGGGACGCTGACAGCGCGCGGAAGAGGAACGTCTCCAAACGTTCAAAAGGTAAACAAGCTAAGAAGCTAATGCAGATCGCTCGACATTAAGCTAAGAAGCTAACGCAGGTAGCTCGACGTTAAGCAAAGAAGCTAACGCAGCTAGCACGACGTTAAGCTAAGAAGCTAACGCAGCTAGCACGACGTTAAGCTAAGAAGCTAACGCAGCTAGCTCGACGTTAAGCTAAGAAGCTAACGCAGCTAGCGCGACGTTACGCTAAGAAGCTAACGCAGCTAGCGCGACGTTAAGAACTGTTCAGATGAGCCAGTTATCTTTCGTATTTCCACCAAACCTTAATTGGACTTCCTGTTCCGATTGTGATCATAACATCGGAGACATTTATTGCCAGTGAGGGCATCGATAGGTATTGGGTTTAAACATTAATACGATTAATTATTAATATACATTATATTGTATATGTTGTAGATCATCATGCACCACCTCAAGATCAAGACGGAGAGACCCGGTGAGTTATGACCTGGTTATGACCCTAACATCACTAATCACTGTTCTGTATTGTCTTATAACCCTACAATCACTGATCACTGTTCTGTATTGTCTTATAACCCTAACATCACTAAACACTGTTCGGTATTATCTTATGACCCTAACATCACTAATCACTGTTCTGTATTATCTTATGACCCTAACATCACTAATCACTGTTCTGTATTATCTTATAACCCTAACATCACTAATCACTGTTCTGTATTATCTTATCTAACATCACTAATCACTGTTCTGTATTATCTCACCAGACTTACTTACTAGACTTTTGCTCCAATTTACGTTTGGCAGTATCAGCAATGGTGCAATATTATCGTATTGTATGTAACTAATACGTTTATACGTGTATAGTTGTAAGTTGTTTAATTATAATTATGATAAATACTATGCTAGTTGTTGTATGTAACCTGCCTATTATTTCATGTGGATGTAGTCATGTTAACAGAAAGGGCTTTACATGTATGCAGATCAAGAGGGTAGTGCTGCTCGCAGTCGTTTGGATGCCGTCTTGCAGGTTCTGGTTGAAAAGAATGACACTGAAAGGTTAGTAGGTTTGTCTGCAAATTTCAAAATGAACAAACATGGTCATCTTGAATACTTCCCTTGAAGCCAACATGACCTCTCTCTGTTTAGTGAGCAGAATGAAGACGATGCTGGGAAGATGACAGCAGACTCTCTAAACAAGTATGATTTTAAACAGATGTGTATAAAAGTTCTATTCAATCTATTACATACTTCACATTCATTAACCAACGTTTTGTTTTGTTTGCTGACTACTCAGGGACTTGTCCCCTTTGTCTGCTGGAAAACGGTAAGTGTTTTAACAAGAGCAGATCGGTGTTGCAGATCTATGTTGACAACATATTACATTTCTCTATTATGGAAACCTAAAGACAACTTGGATAATTCTAATAATAACAAGCCCTATTCATTTGATTCATGTTTTATGCTCTTTGCGATTGATTGTGTATCGGGTGGCTACCGCTATCTTTTTCTTGTGAACCACAGCATAACTGGTGGTTAAAGTGAGAGGGGTTTGTATTGTTTTAATAATTGCCTGGAATTTCTATTATCAACATTAGAGGGCTCACTGGGTGTCATTTTAGTACCCTTTTATTGTCAATGGATCAAAATGTAGGTGATTTTAGTATGAAAAGATAAGGGCTCGATGTCTGTCTAGTTAATGGTTAAAGTTCTGGACCCACTGTAGATCATCGTCAAGGTTCCCTCAGCATCGACGGAAGAAGAGAAAGGAGATGGAAGATGGCTTACCAGAGAGCAATCAGCACAAACAGAGTGAGCATCACCAACATCTTCAGGCTCAATGCAAGTGGTTAAACAAATGTTCAATACAAATAAAGTGAATGGGCGGTAAAAATGTCAAGTTCCTTTCTGCATATATTTGATGTTAGTGGATATTAATATTTGATTGATAAATTAACATTTTTGTAAATGAGAAATAGCTGACTCATAATCATTCATTTGTGACTGATACAAAACACATTAGTAGTTAAAATAGTTATCTTACAGTAGTGCAAATTTCCATATAGATCACTCTTTCCTGCTGTATTGAAAACTATTTTATTGGTTGCATTTCATACATTTTAATGCATACATCTTGTCCTTTTCTCTGTAAACAATGTCAACTAATCAATTAATTGAAATGATAATCGTCAGACTAATCGATTGTCAAAATAGCCGTTTGTTTCTGCCCTACTTTGTCACATTTCCTCTGTTTATTGCCCCTTTTTTGGTTTTCTTCAGACACGTACATCATTAAGCTGTTTGACCGTAGTGTGGATCTGGCTCAGTTCAGCGCCAGCAGCCCGCTGTATCCCATCTGCCGTGCCTGGATGAGGAACAACCCTTCAGCCCCAGAGCCGCCAGCCTCCCCGGGACCCCCGGAGACCCTGGGGGAAGAGGAGGTCTGGACGCTGGGTCATTAATGCATGGAGAGCCGTTTCTTGTTTGTTTCGTTATTGAGAAGAATATGTAGGAGTATAATGTATGTAGGAATGCATACAAGGAGTACTATTTATTGTTGCTTTACAATTATTTAAATTATTTATTATAATTGTATAAATGTTTATATATGTGTATATATATATATAATGTGTTTTATTTATGTATCTCTCCTCCACCGCATCACCAGATCACAGACATGCTGAATGGGAAGACTCAGAGTGTTTACAGGCTCCCTCCTCCCACCTCCTGCCCCCTCAGCCCATCTGGACAACCCGTCAACCTGAGGATCCCGCCTACGGACAAGCCCACCGTATCGAAGGTACCGTGTAATATTAGTTCAAATATGATAAATATATTATTAATGATATAAATGATATAGCTTGTTGTTGGTGTCCTAGGATGTGTTCTCCCGCTCACAGCTGACTGTGGATCAGGTTCCTGTACACGGTTCTCTCTCTGACCACATGGAACGATGGAAAAAGATAAGACAAAAGTATGTCCAATGTTTCGTTTTCCATGTATTGGTATTTTCATTTGGCATGGCCGAATAATTTAATTGTTGTGTTGGAGAAAGATCAATGATGAGGAATCTCTTCCAGGTGGAAGGAGTCTTCCAGCAGAAACCAGCTGAGATACAGCGAGAGCATCAAGATCCTCAAGGAGATGAAGGAAATGTATGATCACTGACTGATCTTACGCGGTTCTACCACGAGGGGGCGACAATGCATGGATATTAGTCCACTGTGGATCACAGCTGGAGGCAGCTGCCATCTCTACAAGACTGACTGGTATATTTAGAGCCTTAAGCCTTAAAGAGCTCATATTTAATTTACACCTTGTGAGGAATAGGTGTTCCCATTGAGCTGGGATAATGTTGCTGTATTAGATTAGATAGATTAGATAGTCTGTGCTTTGGTAAGTGTGACCAAGTTGACCAACACATTTCAATGTATTTCTCCAGACACATTGACAATGACCCCGATACCCCCCCGATGCTAAACAACTCCCATGAGTAAATCACTGTCATGGGCTTGATATACAAATTACAGTGAGTTGAAGACTAAAGGCCTTATTCAACTTCTGCTATTAAATGACCATCCCGCTGCCCTCCAGTAGATGGCACTGATGGAAGGAGTACAAAGTCGAGGTGTTTTTTCAAGTCAATGTTTTTGTTTTTAAACCTCTATTTAACCAGAATAACTGAGTATGGGGTGCTCGATGCTTTTTGTATTTTTACATGTATTAAAAATACATTACAAAATATTATCTTAATTTGTGAGCAGTATGGATTCTCACTGGCTCATCTCCAAGTGCTAATTCAAAGCACCCCCTCAGTAGGCTGGGCTGGAGTAGGTTCTTGAAGGCACCCCCTCAGTAGGCTGGACTGGAGTTGGTTATTGAAGGCACACCCTTACATTTACACATTTAAAATGGCATAACACGTAAAAACAGGTACCCTATATTTTCCAGAAATTACAATATTATTTCATTGAACATATTTCATGCGGCCGCTTGCGTGCCTATTTTTTTCACCTGCCACTGCCCCTGCGCTTGCCTACGCAAAGAACCGGCCCTGCTTCCTCCACCATGGTCCTCTGCCAAGGCGGTCTCCAGCACATGGAACAGAGATTGCCTGAGTTTCTTCAGGAACTCATCACACATGAAGACATAGAGCAGGGGGTTCAGGCAGCTGTTTAAAACGGATAGGAATGATGATATTTGTGCAAGATATTTTCGATCCTCAGGGTTTATGGAATCATATGCATCTAAATACTTAGAGATGTGAAACGGTGTCCAGCAGATGACAAATGTGAGGATAACAGAAATGATAATTCTGAGAGATTTCCTACCCTTTCCTCTGTTAAAGGGATAAGGAAGCCCACGACGAAGAGGAAATTATTGAGTGCCTGTGGGTTGGCCAATTCAGACTGCCCACACAGGAGGAATCCCTCTACGGGTTTGTGCACTTGTCTAAAATGTCCATAAGGAATACTGCATGCCAGAGCAGTCAGCCAGACGATACCACATATGAGCTGAGCTTTGCAGATGGTTCTGTGGTTCTGGGACCACACCACCACCCAGGTGCACAGGCAGCGGTCCAGACTAATGGTCATCAGGAAGAAGACGCTGGCAAACATGTTGCTGATCAACATTATGGATTTGAGTTTGCACATCAATTCTCCAAAAGGCCAGTGGTACCCCTGTGTGAGGCTGATGATGATGAAGATCAGGGGCCTCATGCATAAATGGTACTTACGCACAAAAGAATGCGTACGCCAACTTCTACGCACACTTTGCGATGTATAAAAAACTAACTTGACCGTAGAATGTGCGCAACCCTACGCAAACCCGGACCCACCTGTAAGTACATTTTCCCGGCAAATGAGAAACTGCGACTCCAATGGCAGAAGGATGAAATTCGAGAAACGTGTTGAAATTGATGTGTAGAATAAATCACACCTTAGCCTCTCACGTATTATATATGAAGAGTTATCTGGGAGTGCACCAAAAAAAACATGATAATAAGGATAATTAATACACGGAGATATGTTTTACACAAGAACCCCGCAAATATGTTCAGTTCAATCGGGAATCATATTTATCTGTATGGATCTGTAATTATCCAACAATATGTGCATGTTATGAAATGTATTCTCACAAATAAGGTGAACTGATCGCAAACTGCCCTTTGCGATGCCTCAGTCGGGCATACGAGTGCGCGTATGTGTCATTTCATTCCATTTTATTTAATTTTGTTGTGAAGCGTATTGTGTTGCATTTATGTCTGAAATGTGCTATACAAATGAAGATTGGTTGGTTGATTGATTCATTGATTATCATCATCATCACATGTTGGTGGACTGGGTATAAAAAGGCATGCAATTGCAATGCCTTTTGCAATAATAACGCACAATGGCTTATTTAGCAATGATTTGGCGAATGGCAGAATTCGTGCAGAGAGAGTATTTAGAGACCGACAAGATTTGATGATGAGTGGCTCATCGGCCGATTCAGATTTCCAAGAGCTGTCCTCTTGGATCTCTGTGCTGAACTTGGCCCAGCTTTACAGAGACGCACCCGCAGAAACCACGCCGTGCCTGAACCACTGCAAGTCCTGTCAACCCTGGGATTTCTGGCACCCGGCACGTTCCAAAGGGAACCGGGTGATCGGTCGGGGATCACCCAGTCTACCTTGAGCCGCGTGTTGTCAAACATGTTATAATGGGGTTGACGCACCGCTACATAAAGTTTCCTTACACGGTGGGTGAACAGGCAAACAAATGTAATCGGTGCTATTGACTGCACTCATGTTGCTATAAGGGCACCGAGTGAGAATGAATTTGCATTCCATTTTTTCCGTCCACCTTGACATCGGACCATTTCTTTTTTATGTCCCTGACGGTCCGCTGTTCGGACCAAGCAGCATTCACAGCGTCCGCTACGTGCTGCCACTCGCTATTTTTTAAAACAAATAAAATGTGCTTCCGCCTCTCTACCTCCCCTACAAGAACCTCCAATTCACATTCTGAATAGTTCCTCTTTCTTGCCGTCTTCTTCTCTCTCGCTGTCATTGTCTGTATGAATATTAATTTGGCCCTGTTTCGTAAGTACTTTTTATATTTACGTGAATCCTGCGCAAAGTTTTATGCATGAGGCCCCAGGAAGCTTGTGTAGAGAAAGTCGGCCACAGCCAAGTTGAGAAACCAAATGGAGTTGACCGTTCTTTTCATCCTGAAACCGGTCACGTAGATCACCAACCCGTTCCCCAGTATTCCAACCAGGGCCACCATGCAGTAAAGGACCACCATGATTGTATCCATGTAAGACTCATCAGCCTGATTACCCTGGCCTGTGCCATTGACTGGCCTTTTAGATGACACTGTCACTGACACTGCAGTTGAAGTGAAGTTCTTGTGTGAATCTGCCAGCAAAGAAAGATGTGATTAGAATAGTGGCAACCTACCTTAGTTTAAGAGCAGGGATTTCAACTAGACTTGGATTGCACCTTGATATACAATGTAATTCAAGTTCAAGTATTTATAGAGCACGTTTAAAAACAACTGTAGAGGGTAAAAGAGCAAAGCATACAAACTGTAAGACAGGACAGAAATTCCACAGACAGGAAAAGCACATAGAGAGATGAGCAACACACAAAGGGCAAGAAAATAAGAGAGCGAAAAACATCAGAAGAGTAGGGACAAGGCAGAAATGGTACAGACATACAGGTAGATCAACCGCGCTGAAAAGCCAGTGAATAAAAATGTGTTTTTAGGCGGGACTTAAGTGTCAATTGAGGGGGCAGTTTTTATACTGGGGGGAGGCTGTTCCACAGTCTGGGCGCCACGACCGCAAAAGCACGGCCTCCCTTGCGTTTTAGCAAGTTGCTTATCACAATTGCAAGCTTTTAACAGCAAATCATATCCAACGTGTACATTTGTATGGCTTTAGGAACGGGTGCTGTTTCTTTCTTTATATTTACTTTAGGTAAACATTACAAACACTTCTATTTCATGTTACTTTAGGTTGTGGTGATTGACATAATTCACCCGCGGAACTATGGGTGAGGGTATTGTTCTCGCACGAAGGTGTGACGGCCTTATATAGGTTGGCCGTTGGCGTTACAGTCTTTCTTGATTGCTCTGATGTTCAGTTGTTCCGTTGTTAATAAAATAAGTTAAGTTTCCAACGTGGATACTCCGCCTCCGACTCCCGTCTCTCGGCACTACAAGGTACACATTTAAAATATCAATAATGATTACTTATTCAGTCAGTAATGTCTCTTTGGTAATGTGGATAATTTACCTGTCTCCATGTTTCTGTTGATGACAACCACTATGTCTCAACAAAGTGATCAGACTCTTGATCCACAGCACTCTTAGGGCCTGATTTACTAAAGGTTTGCACGTGTGCAAAAACGTGTGCAAACTTGATATCACCCGCAAACAAATGTGCAAGTTGATCTACTAAAGGCTGCTGCATACTCTGCAAGAACAAAGAACTTTGTTCTCTCTCCCAGGGCTGCGAGAAAAAAAATGACGTCATTCTGTTCTCACAGCCTTAGTTCGGGACTCGGGTGTTCACGACACATCATCGGGGCAGAACTTTTTTCTCCTGTCGTGTCCTATTGACCTTTGAAGTGGGCGTGGTTAATGCGTGGCGCGGAAGTTTGGGCGGGCCCTTTGAGGACTCCCCAGGAGTTCTGCACTTGAGTTTCTCGTGAAGTATGAAGTGTCCTGGCCAGAACAAACTTATTCTTGCCATCTCGAGAAAACAAACACATTTCTCTGTTTTTGCCGAGTATGCAGCAGCAGCAATAGCACAACACCACATGCAATGTCCATTTAGTACGTTTGCCTTAATGAATGCAATATGGGGCATTTCTGTCCTACCGCGCAAAATACTGGGAGGAGAAAATGCAAATAGGTTAATTCAGCCATGCAAACAAACAACTGAAGAATCAGTAGGCCTACCTTTTGCATCAAACAACAGAAAAAACACAGGAGGAGTATCAACAAACACCTCGGGATTAACATCACAGCGTCGCATCCGAGTCTTTTAAAGAAAATACAAAATGTCAGTGGGTATTATGATCCCGCTGGAGAGCTCGGAACAGTCATGAAGGCAGCTTCAGCAAGTTTATGGCAGGTGAAACGTTGCTGTTTGCCACAGTAACTTTTGTGGTTGTATTTTGGTCAAATACAGACCCAGACATTCGGACTCTTTGTTCTTGAAGTTTTTTAATGTTGACCAAACGCTTGCTATCAGTGGTGTGATAAAGCACTAGACTGTTGATAATACAATTCCCAACACACGCTCAGTGACTCAGTTATATTCAACCTTGGTACCTAAAAACTCACTCAAAAAAACCCTCACTTTGTGTGCCATTGTTCTCATATAAACAAGGAGATAACAGCTGATCTGTTAGCTGTTAGCTAGTCATAGGCGATTCTGTTACACGCAAAGTTAGACTACAGACGTTATCTGTGCTTATCAGGGGCCAGGGCTCCCGGCATCGAAGCTAGCCACTCTCTCAAAAAATAACAACAAATAACAATACAAATTGCTGCTACTTTTATTTTGCACTATTTATTTATTAATGCATTTTCTTGTTGCCTGGAGGTGCCTGTCTGCCGTGTGTCTTGTTTTTTTTGTCTTGTTATTTAATATTCTTGATATTTATAATGTGGTTTGGTAAACCTAGATTTTTATGCTTATGGTTTTTAGTCGACACCAGGATTTTCGAGAGAAACGCAATTTCGATTCTTCGTTATGTCTTGTACATATCGGAAAAATTGACAATAAAATTGACTTTGACTTTTTGACTTTGACTAATCTTAGGGTGCTTGCATGCGGCAAGAACACAGACAGAGTTATGTCGCTTTTCCACTATCGAGCCGTGCCGTACCGGAACCCGTGCACATCCGTGCTTTTCGTGTTTTCAACTGCCACCCGACCCGTAGTACCCGTGCCAATTTTAGCTACCCTTTGCGACCAGGAACCAAGGGGTCCGACCCGTGCCGTTATGCAAATGAGTAGACGCTGATTGGTCACAAACACGTCATCCCATGAGAGAGAGAGCGTTCGGCTGCTTTCGAAACCGCAGGCTGCAAACTGTTGTAATGTCCGCTCTAGGGGCTGTTAATATGTCACTTTATTAAGTTTTAATATTTTTTCAGGCGAGAAAGTAACCATGTAGATTCAGAATATGTGCTCAGTTTATCCAAATAACGCTTTTTGGGAAATTTCCTCCGACGTTTTCGGACGCGATGAGCCGCCAGTCGGGTGAGAGCAGCGGTCATCTCAGCTGCCAGCAGCCCGACTCCTGAGCTGATCGGCCGGTCAACGTCCGTCGTCATCCCGGGGAGTGTGTGTGTGTGTGTGTGAAATTAATTCATTTGCGTCGTGAAATCTCCCTTAAGCTACCGAGCTGTTTCCCGAATGTACCTTACGTGTGTGTGTGTGTGTGACGGCCCTCTTCACGGGTCTGTTGTGTAATGGAAACGCGTACCTAGCAGATAGCTATGCGTGCCGTACCGTGCCGTATTGTACCGGGCCGCTAGTGTAAAAGCGACATTAGATTAGACGCACCCAATACCGACACTAGCTTTGACTACATTGTAATTCATGTCGGCACCAACGACGCTAGGATGAGGCAATCAGAAGTCACAAAGAGCAACATAGTTAGCGCCTCATCTATGTCCGAAAGCATAGATAGATGTCTTAGCCAGGCGTGACACATTCACCTACAGCACGCTGGTATGCAGGCGATTAGCGAACGTGCTAGCAACATGATAGCTAGTGTTGCAGAGTCTAGAATACTGGGTTGGTTAGCTAAGCTAGTTAGCCTGGGTGATGTAGCTTGTAATGCCGACACTGAGGTCCCTCCGTTTTCTAGTGCTGGCTACAGAGGCGGCCACGCAAACTGGAGGTTTATACTACACCCACACCCATTAGTATTGTGGCGCTGCCTCGTCTTGTCTCGAGGTGTAAAACCCGCAGGCGAAGGCTACCGCTAATCTCCACACATCTCACTGCTATTGCAACTTCTTCTTCCTTAGAGCTGAGTTGTAACTCAACTCCCTCTAACCTTAGCAAAACGGAAGAGCTTAGAATAGGATTTTTGAA
>OMKN01067759.1:0-11794 GCA_900302345.1 Melanonus zugmayeri
AATATGGGGGGGGGGTAACATGACTTACAAGTTGCCATGCAGAATATTTTTTGCCACACCTAAAACTTATCTGAAAAATGTGTTGCTGCCATAATAATAACCTAATATAAGGCCACAACCGACACACACACTAGCACGCACTCCTAACAATACACACCTGATTCAGAGTGCAAACCATGTCCATGTGTGAGGCCAAACTAAAATCACTTAATGAAAATATTTGCCAATGTTGGTCGTGCCTTTGTGCACTTATAATGTGTCAATGCCCGCACACATGCACCCACAAATCCTCATTATACAATAATGGAAAACAAAACGTATATGAACTATGAAAAGGCTGGAAAAGTTATGGTAACACTGTCACTTTCTTTTTTTTTCTTTTCTTTTTTTCTTTTTTAAACATGAAGTATAAAAGATAGTTGTAATAGTTGTATTTTCTCCCCTGATTAATGTATTGAGGTTGATACTGGGGACAACCTTTCTGAGGCAAATAAGGCAATCGGAGAATGGCTGATGAACTGGGCTTACGAACAAAATATAATTTCTCATTACTGGTAAGGAGAGTAAGAGTAACCTAACATTAACTTGGAGACAGCACGCACCATTGACGTTTTAAGAAGAAGTTTGTATGTCACTTGCCACAAAACCTGACTCCAAAGCTACACTGGCAACCACCTGTGTGCCTAAGGTTTCATTTGAACGCGTGTTCCTCTTGAAGTACTTTGCATCTAGCTAATGCCATATATAGATGCCAAAATGGTGAACGATATGCACATACTAAAGGACAAATTACATTTCCAGCATGAATAAAACATCTAAGTAGTTAGGGTGAACTCGAATAGCAGCTGGTTTGATGGCAAATGGGAAGATATCTATACGTTACTGGAGAGAAAATAAAATGGCTGTTCTCTAGATATCTGCCTCAGAAATGTTATCCGTGTATCATAATCCAGGGTTTCTTTGTGTTCTTTATTTTGTGTCAATTCATTTTGCAGTAGTTCTGGCTGTTGGATGATATGATCGGATGTTTTTACTTTCTGATTAAGAGAAGTGAAAAAAGGGGTTAGGATTTTGTATAATTTTTGCTATTGGTAATGTTTTTGCTCATATTTAAATACCTGTTACAAACTGCTCTTTCCTTTCCTCAGACTGATTTTAATATCCCTCCTGTCACTGACTTTGCTTTAGTGTAGACACCTTAAATCTTGTTTTTCATTCAAACAGGCAGGGAGAAAACCCTGTACTGTAAGAAATTATGTTTAAGAATTGTTACGACATTGAAATGCATTCTAGGTCCCCCAACTTCTTTCAAGATGGGGCCTGAAATCAAGCTTTTGAACACGGATGAAACCCCATTGTGAAGAAATGAATTATGCTTTACCCTGGATTGTTTTTCCTCGTCTGTCAATGTATAACATTTTTAAGGGTGTATACAATAGGCTAAGATCAGCATTGTTTTGCAGTGTAGTAAAGGTGGTAAATCTGATGGGGGTTAAGGTAAAATGCTAAAGTATAATTGTACTATTTTGGGTGCCAATGAGAAGCTACTGCTGATTTGTACTAGAGCTTTATTTAGTTCTGGACCCTAGCGAGAGAATATTAAAAGGGATCAGCATTGGAAGACTCCTGGATGAATTTACAATGTTTTGTTTTGTCTGTTTGGCTGTCAATAAAGCATTCCTTTAAATGAAGAGTGGTTTGGTTTGTTCCGCTCGAAGCACAAGGCAGCCAAGGAGGCAAACATAAAAGACGTAAAATAACTGATGCACACTCATTTCCACACTATATCCCATGATGCATAGCGGGTTTCATTGTCATTGGATTCATCCAATAGGGATATAGTCTGGAAATAAGAGTTCATTGGTTGTAGGCCTACACTTCTTTTACGGTGCATCATGGGTATAATGTAGTGACACAGGACCAGATTTGTACATTCAAATTTTGGACAGCACTACAAAATGATGACTCCCTAAATAGTGCTATGTGGGGCAGAAGTGGACCAATTTCAACACTGCATGTATTGCCTTAATGGCAACCCCTGCCACCTCATTGTCCCCTGGTCTCTAATTGGATAGTTTCAACCCCCCATTATTTGGGGGAGTCGCTTGCAACATTTCCAAAAATGTGACATTTACAAAACATGTTTGCAGTGTCACTTCCCACTATGTATCACAACATGGGGCCACTGCTAATAGAGTAGGACAACCACACTAAAAAAAAACAATGAATGAGCATTATTTGACACAGCATCAAATTATCTGATATTCTGAAGGTCAGAGAGGTGAACATATTTTAAAAGTTAGAATTGTCCTAATGGAAATTCTAACCATATTATTTGTATTTTTATTTTTTACAAATAATATGGTACAAATTAATTGTGAGGTAATGTTTTTGCATTAATATTAAAGATGTTTCCCCCCCATCACATATCTTAGGCCTACAATTCAGGAACCCCAGAGCTTTAGCTTTTCCACCAGATTTTCTGATCGTTAATGAGGGAGACTTATGAGAAGCAAACACATTTATACGAAAGGTGTTTAATTAGGTTACCAAAGAAAGTTGCATAAAAATGTTTGACTTCCCCTTTGTCCTTCAATAAACAGAAGGTGTCGCTGTTACTCCACACTAGATACAACTGCGTGCCGATTAAATCACGTCACCACTACCCGTCCTTATATTCGGGATATGTGCAAGCAAAAAGAGAAATGAGTGTCCAGATGTCTGCTGTGTTATCCGTCATAAAGGTTGGAAATGCGTTTCAAAAGATCAGTTCCCTGACCGGGAATCGAACCCGGGCCGCGGCGGTGAGAGCGCCGAATCCTAACCACTAGACCACCAGGGACAACTGGAAACACATAGCTGATATGGGGATTAAGATTGTTAATAGATTTCCAGTAAAACCACAATAACATTATTATTCATTTATTATTATCATTATCATTATATTATTATGTTATATAACATTTTCAATATAGACACTTTTGTAGTTTAGTTTTTATAGTTTGAGTTGGCAGTGTATCTCATCAAAAATGTTATAACACAAAATAAAGGTCGACCCACCAAGCGAGCACAGCGCCACGGTTAGCTGTCTCGCGTGTCGCTTTAATTCCCCGGGCTTACAATAACAAGACCGGTTGATTCCGGACGATTCGATTGGTGGGTTTGTTTAGGCCCGCCCTGTTTTAATTGTGACGTCGAGCCCTCTATATATGCTCACAAACCTGGGCCTTTGTCGAGAAGAACCGCAGCGATATCCCAGCGGATCTTGGAGGGTTACAGCTACCCAACACGTACTTCCAGATGGGCCCCGTCGCCTAGCGTCCATTCCCCCCCCAGCCTCGCCGACCGAGTTGTATTGGGCTATACTGAACATCGAGCACATTCGGTGTCTCTAAAGGTAAGATTTGATCAATAGGGATGATGGGGGGGGGCGATTGGGCGTTGCTCTGAGACCCTTTCTTTGTCGCGGTCTCACGTCAACAACAGAAGTCATTTTGTTCCAAGACGAGACTGTTTTCCTTCGTAACTCAGACTACTTGAAATACACTAGTCATCTTTTGATATAAGAAATGTGTGTGTGTGTGTGTGTATAATATATGCACTCATTTATAATACAATTGCTATATTTGAACGAATAATGAAAAGACTATAATATTACATAATGCAAGAAGTCAGTGTTACAATTGCCCCCTGTTCGAATTACCCCCTGTCTCCCCTATTGAACAACGTTAGACGTTACATCTGTTTATTCCTAACGCGTTTGATTTAATGTCGGTTTTTGTGTCGTCTCCTATTTATCCGCGTTTTTCTCCAGGTTTCCACCGAGTACGTTTAGACCAACAACGGTAGGATGGCAGCGATCCCAGCGGGCGGCTCACTCGTGGCGACCGCCGACTACTACCGAAGTACGTGTCACGTGGTGCAGTCTCTCAGAAACTCACGGGCTGGTTTGTTAGTTGAGTAAGGTCTGCTTACCAGAACATCTTTGGTCTTACGCTCACAGTCCTATGGATGCACTGCAAGCGTCATCTAGGTCCTGTAAACAAAAACATGTAGTGCCGTTTATGAATCCGTTTAACTTATCCCCAGAATTGCAGATTGATAAGGTGTATAACTGTGCCTAAGGTTTCATTTGAACGCGTGTTCCTCTTGAAGTACTTTGCCTCTAGCTAATGCCATATATAGATGCCAAAATGGTGAATGATATGCACATTACTAAAGGGCAAATTACATTTCCAGCATGAATAAAACATCCAAGTAGGTAGGGTGAACTTGATGGGACTGAATGCTTGGATGCGCTCAGACTGGATGCACTGCAAGCGTCATCTAGGTCCTATAAACTGCAGTTGGTACAAAAAAAATGTTTTATTCACACTTTCTGCTGCCCCGCTATCCACCCCCTTCCCTGGTTACTCATTCTATGTTTCTTCTGTTCGTCTCTCAGGGCGCATCGGCTCTACTTCTAGTAGCAGTTCCTGTGGCAGTTCGGAGTACAGTGGAGAGGTCATTCCCCACCACCCAGGTCTGCGTTCCAGCAACTGTCCTACAGACGGAATTAAATAACATCTGGTCTGAACCCTGAACTGTGATATGACTAGATATTGACTGTAATGTCCTCCTGTAATATGACTAGATCTTGACTGTAATCTCCTCCTGTAATATGACTAGATCTTGGTGTCTGTGTATGGCGAGTGTTATTAGAGCTGTCGGTGTGTCTCTCCAGGTCTTCCTAAGCAGGACTCTGGACACTGGTGGTCAAGCTTCTTTTTCGGGAAGCCGAATCAACCAGGGATGACCACACTGACCGAGGAAGCACAGAACAAGTGAGTCAGTCGTGAGTCATGTATAGATGCATGCACACGTACTCGCACACTTGTAGACATGCATCAGAGATCCCAATTCTTTTTATGTCCTAAACAATGTAGTATACCGCAGTTGCCGTGGTCGAGATTTACATTTTTGTTTTAATAAATGTATTTTTCTATATTTTTTTCCCCCTCTCAGGGTTGGGGTCCAAGAGGCGGTGAAGAACGGCCAGATCACCTGTGTTGCCAAGGAGATGGTGATGCAGCGGCAGCTGAGTGAGGGCAGTGAGACGGGAACACCCTGACCCCGCTGCCCCGGGGGGGGGGGGGGGAAATCATACCAACGACCAACGCTAGGCGACGGCATTTAGGTTTACAACCTCCATGTTTTTTGTATTCTTTTTTTAAATTAATATTTGTAGTAATCTATTCACAGTAGGACAGGCTGCCGTATGTTGTTCACCTTGTTTTTGTCAAGGAAAAAAAGAACCAAAAAAAGGATGCAACTAATCAGCGTTTGTTTTGTTTACGTTTGCGCCGTCTTGTCTTTTGTAATACAGTGTTGCCACACTTGATGTTATGCGGACATACGCAACGTGGTGCGTACTAGCACACGGCATTTGTTATACATTTTTCACTTTGTTACCCTGTGATTCTAAATGTGTAATAAAGTAGACTCTTGCAGCCTATATTCTTGTCTAGTGTTTTGTATTTGTATGTAGGGCTAGTACACCCTCATTACCACTGTACGGTCTGGTACATTGAACGACTCAACAGGCAATGTGGCATTTACTTTTGACATTGTCCCCTTTAACTTAACCCAATATGGTGGCTGTGTACTATTAATCCTGCATTTAAAGATGGCGGTGGATTTTTCTACCTCAAGTTGCAGGAGAGTGCAGCATTCAGTCATCTCATCAAGGTTTGGTTTTGCTTTGTTTACATCCATATTTGAGCTCGGGCAAAGCAGTCACCATTCAAAGTGCCAGATAAAATAACGCCTGTGAAGTGAACAGTGGGACGGGCTTCCTATATATATATATATATATTACACAGCTAGCACTGTTCATCCCCTTTGCATGTGGCTCACCATCTCATTATCTCAACATGTAACCATATTCTCACATTTGATTGGTACTAGATAATGGTCTCCTGCATGGCTGCATTTCACTGATAATTTTTTGTCCTGAAAAAGGACATGGCAGCCCTTACTTCTGCTGTAGCTAGGCTACTCCTCTATACTCTGGATGTTCAGATTCGACTGGCATTGTTTATCAGGGTGTAGTTGGTTTGAGTACACATTTGTTTGCTAAACAGTAAAGTTGTGTACCCACTGGGGTCAGCAATCTTGAATGGATGACCCACCAGACTTCTACAGGGGGAGCTGTAGGATCTTCTGCTAGCTGAGGGGCACAATATTTGGCTCCCCTTAGTCTAGGATTTAACGCAACCTCCAATGACTTGCCTGTTGGCCTAACACAACATTCAATGCTTGCCTAGCCTTCTTTTGAAGGCTGAGGGCTCTGTTGACGCTGACCTCGCCTTGCAGGTTTTTGCCCCCCCAGGCCATCCTGTTTCCCTACACTTCCCTACATGGTGGTTTTATGTTTGTTTTGTTTATTTGTATTTTAAAATGTTTTACCTGAGAAGGTACTGTATAAATGAAGTAAGATATTACAGGTGTAACACATGGTTGAAGCACCTGTTGACCTTGACTAATACACTTTTCTGTTTTTTTAGGCAATACCTTACCGCTATATTTTTTGACAGTCGGTTGTAGATTGCATATGGCTACTAACAACACACAGGAACACCCATATCTATGAATCACAGATAACAAACACAATGCGTTGGCTTTGAGGTTAATTCAATAGCCCCCTCCCCCCCGAGAAGTCTCTCTGCTGACCACAACCTGCTGTCACACATCCTGACACAGCAAGTTGCTTAACAGTATAGTGCGAGATTGTGTAAGCTACAGTGACTGGTGTACCTCTGTCTCTATGGAACAGAATGGGAGAGGGGAAATACAAACAATGGAGACGCTGGGCAAAGGCCTCTCTGCATGACGGAGCTGAAAGCCTCAATTTGTTCTGCGTTTGAAGTGCGGCCGGTGGAGCCACGCAGCACTATTTCCAGGTCATCGGGTGATTGGGGCTTCATTAAAACGGTGCCCGGAGCAATCCGATTTTCCCTCTCTATTGCTGGCCATCACAGTCACTCGCTCATTCTCACCTCCCCTGTCTCTCCCAGTATCCCTCCTGCCATATCTCTTCTTTTTCTGTCTCCCCTACTAGGAGAAATGGTCTTAATTCCTCTCTCTCTACTCCGTTTTTGGGTCATGATTTGCATTACTCCGATACAGGCTGTGGTAGTGAAAACAAACATTGAGCACTGCAGTCAACTACCTCTAGCTAAATAAATAGAGACTCATAAAGGTTGTACTTCCTTGAGTTTGTATTTTCATACCACATAACAATCATTTCAAAACGACTTTCAATTGTGACACTGCCCATGTCTAGCTAGTGTTATAGATATGTTACGTTCAAGACACTGCACCTGTCTCACTAACTGAGAACTGCAGCGTGCTTTATCCACTCCCCTCGTCTCACAGAAATGTCTCACAGAAACATTCAACATTCAGCCATGAGTCATGAGACTCCTTGGCCGGCAGCTCGGCCTCATGGGATGCATCCAATTTCCAACTCTCACAGTTAAAAATGTTCTGGCTCGATAGTTGGATACTTTCAATACTGCTTCCAGAATGTCAGCACCAACAGAACTTATTTTAAATATGAATATGTATTACCCGAATGTGTGTTCAATATGGACATGTGTTATTTGACTATTTGACAATGTAAGTATTACATTGGAGTTATTCTGTTCTAGGTGTAATTTGTTTGAATCATAAGGACCAACCTAGATAAAATAAAAAAATGTCTTTGTCTGTATATGCATTGCATTGTGCACTAGTATATGAACATACACAATAGATATGACACTTTCTGCATAAGTAACAGTTACTCTTCAATTAGTGGTCCACATCTTATGTAGCAGTAACCCACTGCTAGAGTAGGAGTTATGTAGCAGTAACCCACTGCTAGAGTAGGAGTTATGTAGCAGTAACCCACTGCTACGACTTTTTTCAAAATGTTTGTTCATTTGTGGGGTCCACTCAAAGGGACAAACGTTCTTCCTGTATGCCAACATAGGGTTTGTTTCGTTCTTCCTATTTCACCCCCGGGTTGGCTGGACTGGCTGAAGGTTTGGTGAAGGAGGGGCGAGGGAAGGAGGAAGAACCGAGGACCAAGTTGACCCACAATCCTCGGGTGCCGAATCCCCCCGGGAGTCCTGTACAGGAACAGATTGTTCATGTGAACGTACAGTGCCTACATAGTGTATTGTTTGTGCCTCAAACTGTGTGTGTGTGTGCATGTGTTTATGTAGCTGTGTGTGTGTGTGTACATGAGTAGGTAGATAGGTAGGTGCTTATTAAGTAGGTCATGGTACAGATGATATCCTGTAGAACTCACCTGGGGGTGTGGTCACTGTGACCCACAGTGTAACCCGTCTGTGTCTGCTGGAGGCTTCCTTCTGTCCACTCGTCTCCACCGCTGTCCACAGATCTGAAGGAGCCCAGGGAGAAGAACAGGATCAAGTATAAGGAAATCTCTCCTTTTCCAAGTTTGAAAATCTAACATCGGAGGATGCCGTGGTGTTTATTTGAATACACGTTATTAATAATAATAATAATAATAATAAATCAAATTTGTTGAGCGCATTTCTAGAACCCAAAGCGCTGAAGCGTGGGTGCTTGTTTAGTATGGACACAGAACAATAAACCCCATCAAAACTCCCTCAGTGGAACAGCTATAGTACAGCATCTGTCGTAACAAATGTGTTTCTCCCTTTCTTATCAGACACATTGATCTATCTAAACATTATATTATATTTTTAGAGTTATAATAGAGTATATAGAGTTATAATATTAACAATAATAATACAGTATAAAGAATGTTGAAATAATCATAAATATAATCTATGGTGGATTCTCAGGCAGTTTGTGTTGGTTCCTAGTAGTCCTAGCTGGGGAAACACAGGCCGCAGCCGCTTCACACTGGTTTGTGTCAACAGCCAAATGTTAGTGCTGGTATTCTGAATGGACGTCTATGATCCCATACTGACCTATTTAACAATCAGCTGTCTGGTCTGGATGGACCCTTTACTTCTGGTCTATTCATGGTCGATCCGTTGTTTTAAACTTAGCTTTTGATCATAGTTTTTATTTGTAGAAGTGTGTGCTGTGCGACTCACATTAAGCTCGGAAGATTGTATTGGACGTTTACACATTTTTTACAAATAACAAATACACACAAACACAGGGCACAGTTACAGGCACAGAACCAAACACCTGTGTGTGTGTGTGTGTGTGTCCATACTCCTGTTGAAGTGATTTCTGGCTAGACAGGCTGGAGAGTTAACACTGGTCATGATGTCTGACCTGTGGAGAGATATAAATAGATATAGATACTGTAGATATAAATAGATATAGGTAGATAGATATAGATATAAATAGATATAGAGAGATTAGACATTTAGTACGGATGCCACTTGGGTGACCCACTGATTGTGGGTCAGTGTACTCACTGACCCACAATCAGTGAGTACACAGAGCATTGTGTTTACATTTGATTCTGTACTATGATGATAATCCACTCATTGGCACGAGACAACGTTCACACACTCCCTCACTCGCAGACCCCTCTTTCCTCTCTTTTTCTATTTCTCTGTATCATTTTGATTTATTTTGTTTATTTTGTGTGCTTTACATTTCATCATGCTTAAAGTCAAACCACATTTAAAATCAAACCAATGACATATGGTGGGGTGCTCTCTGTCTATCTATCTAGCTCTGTTAGGCCCCCCTCATAAGGAATATGATGAATCTGCTTTGTTGTGTAACCCCACACGTCCTCAATAAGACAGTAGCTGCTGTGTTGTGTAATCTTCTGTAAGGATGAGATCTAGGTGAGAGGTTACAGCTGCATACAGCCCCCCCCCCCCACACACACACACACACACTAATATATGCAAGCAGACACATGTACACACACACACTTATATGCAAGAATGCAAGCAGACACACGTGCACACACACACACACACACACACACAGCTTCTTGAACTCTTCATGAGTCATGGGGCTAGTTTAGCTAGCCCCACCGTGGTAACAGTCCCCAAATAAAAGGGTTGACCACACAGCTTCAACTGGCAGACTTTTGCTGGTACTATTTTAGTGCGGGTTGGGCCCACATTTGACCTCGATATTTTTCTCAGGTATCTGTTAGCTCTTTATGCTAAAGTGACATTTCAATAACTAATGATTTTATTTGAGCCATCCATCGTACTCTCCCCTCCCAACACACACACACACACAGTATATACATACATTCTCTCACCCAGATTGACAAATTCCACAAAATATATGACTTTCCACTTTATATTAAAATAAAGGAAGCAGAGTAACACAGCAATCCTAGGCTGCAGTTCCCGATATCGATGTACCTTAATGGTTTTCAAGGGATATGTTCGTACACACACACACACACACACAGGTAAGGTACATTCGGGAAACGTAACTCTTAAACCCATGAAGTTACCTCACTACGCTCATACCTCCAGCATATCTGCATTCATTCATCTTAAGTATTCTAACTCACCATTTGAATTTACATTTCAATTATTTGTTTTGCTTATTCAAATCTATCCTAACAATATGATTAAAAAAAGAATGTGATGTGGAGACAATAATATTGGAGAATAATTTCAAGGAGATTCCAAGGTTTTAGGTTATTTTGTTTAAACTCTTATTCAGTTTATTAGTCATAGTTGAAATGATTTAGCTTGTAGCATTTGCTTTGGTTGTAGGTTTAATAGCTAACCAACATCATGATTCACATTGCTTTATTAGATCATAGAACACAAATAACAATATCTTGCCATTCCATTGCTTGCCTCTTTGTTAGTAAAAAAAAAAGCCAAATAAGAAATATAATCATCGTGAAATATTACATCACTCTTCTCTCACCAAGTACATTGTCTATTGCCTAATAAGTTAATAACTAACTAAGAAGCAATGCCTTTCAACCAGAAGGAAACAAATAGCTGATTGTTAAAATGCTGCCTCCAGTCATTGGCGTTTGTCTTGAAATGCATTATTCTCTACCTGCTGGGGTTCTTCTGGTTGCCAAGGTAACCAGAAATTGAACAGTATTCCGTTTCTGAATTTCTGGAGGAAAAAAAACCCTTCCTTCTTGTTGTTGTCATGGCAACCAATATATTAATTACACAGAAAAACGTCTAAAGTTATAGTCTAAATTCTACATGTTCTAGTCTGAAAGGAGAGCACACTGTTCATGCACAACGTGATCTTATCCAAATGTCCCTTTGATTGCGCCGTGGCACTGTCTCCAAAGATATCAGGTGGAGAGAGAAGTAATAAAGTGAAGCCAGTGTGGTTTTATAGACTATATTTAAAACTGAAATCTTATAGTGCCGTTAACCTTACCTCCAAACGGCTTCCCCAGCTGGATGGTTCGGTACTGGTGTAGGGCTGGAGCTACAGAGAAAGCCTGTGAACACAAACCCCTGAGCTACTGACCACCGCAGGATCTCCGATCAACACCGAGGCTGGGATGGATGCTGGGTGCAGAGACAAGGTGTAGAGAGCGGGACACTCGTTAGACTTTTTGCCTTTGCCTTTGTCGGCAGCCGAGTGCACATGCTCTTCTCTGTAGACGTGCTCTCTCTCTCTCTCTCTCTCTCTCTCTCACACACACACACGCACACACACACACACACACACACACACACACACGCACACATACATGCACGCACACACATGCTCACACGCGCGCACAAACACACGCACACATGCACGCGTGCACACACATGCACACACACACACACACACACACACACCCATCCACACA
>OMKN01067761.1:0-11913 GCA_900302345.1 Melanonus zugmayeri
CCCCCCCCCGTTCCTCTCCAGATAATCCGGGCGTTCACCGACTTCCTGGCGTTCATGGTGCTCTTCAACTACATCATCCCCGTGTCCATGTACGTCACCGTGGAGATGCAGAAGTTCCTGGGCTCCTACTTCATCGCCTGGGACGAGGAGATGTACGACGAGGAACTGGGCGAGGGGGCGCAGGTCAACACCTCTGACCTCAACGAGGAGCTGGGACAGGTGCGACACACACACACACACACACACACATACTGTATGCATACACACAATCACACACATAGACATGCATACATTCACACATGCATACATATACGCACGCACGCACGCATACAGGAGCGTCATAGTGCAGCGGTTAGGGTGTTGGACTCCCCGGCCGAAAGGTACTGGGTTCGATCCCCCTCGTCTGCGGTCTACCTGTAGGCAAGATCCTTGAGCAAGATGCCCCCCTAACCTCTACCTGCTCCTTAATATGTATCTGAGCTCACCATCAATTGCTTTGGATAAAGGCATTTGTTAGATGACTGATAAGTCAATAAATAACACACACACACACACACAGACATGTCCTTCTTTTGACCTCACGTGAGTTCGTCCCACTCCCGCCCCCTCCAGGTGGAGTACGTGTTCACCGACAAGACGGGCACGCTGACGGAGAACAACATGGAGTTCATCGAGTGCTGCGTGGACGGCAACGTCTACGTCCCCCACGCCATCTGCAACGGGCAGATCCTCAGCGCCGCCTCCAGCATAGACATGATCGACTCCTCGCCGGGCGGATACAGGAGGGTCAGTGTGTGTGTGTGTGTGTGTATCTACCAGTATGTCTCAGTCAGCGAAATCCTGGGTTAATGAGATCATTTCAAGCTGCAACCAGGACCGTCTGTTTGTGAAGCTCAGGTGGGAAGAGGCGAGCTTGTAGTTCCTCTCGTGGCCTTTAGGTTTGTGGTTGGATGCAGAGTAGAGTAGATGTGCAGAATTGAGCAATTGGCCCGCGTGACCCGACTACAACCGTAGGTGTAGGCGGTTGCAGATCAGCCTTTTTCCGGTATTTATAATATGCGGATTTGAACAAAATCCAGATTATCTTGTTGCACATTGTATTCTTATTTATTTAAGACTAAGATGTGTGTTTTATTGTAGCCTAGGTCTACGCCTGTTGTATTTGTTATTTATGTTCACATGCAAATGCCTCTTTATTTTGCTGCTGTAATATTTCAGCCGGTCTGTGTTTTCTGTTCAGTAACGTTTTGTCTAAATAAAGAAAGTCTATTATGCTATAAAGTGGAACATTGACCGTGCATTTTGTTGTTTGGTTCATTAATCACGTCCACGCTGAAAAGGTTGGCAACACGTTAGGCAAATTCTCCGATTAAATAACATCTTGAAATAATGGCGGTCCACAAATCTCCTTCATGTAAAACGAAATTATTAATAGCAAAGCGTTAACAACACAATGCAGCAACGCGCAAAGCTACGGCCTCAACTCGCTCTGCCGTCATATAATAGCCTAATATTAGCCTAGGCATACATTTGACAAAACTGTTTTCAAACAGTGGTTCGAGTAGCGGTCGGGTGCAGTTACAGTTACAGCAATATGCAGATTCGGGTGAGAAAACACCTTAACCGCACATCAGTAGTGCAGACGACCTGCCACCATTCCAAGGCAACAGGAATAAATGTGATTTCATTCTCGTAATACAAAGCCAATAATTGTTTTGTTCGTTCGGTTAGGATCTCAGTGGCTAGTTCATCTTCATATGTATTTTCCAAGGTCCTGGTTGACAGTTATATTTCATTGAAAAGTAATTAAGGGTTGAATATTAATGCGTTTTGGCCATAGGCTACTGCCATGGCCATCAATTTCTGACCTCGATGTGCCAACTATTGATCGCTTCTGCTGCTGGTTGCAAAAATCTCGGAATAAAAATGTCACAGACATACTTTTTTTTACAGTCTATGGATTATTTCTAATTATGGTTTTCTCTCTTTGTGTGTGTGTGTGTGTGGGTGTCCTGGTGTGTGTGTGCGCAGGAGCATGAGGACCTGTTCTTCCGGGCACTGTGTCTGTGTCACACGGTGCAGGTGAAGGAGGAGGAGACGGTGGACGGCATCAAGAGGGGCTTCCACCAGGGCCGGCCCACCTCCTTCTACATCTCCTCCTCCCCCGACGAGGTGGCCCTGGTGGAGGGCATGAAGAGGTGAACATGATTCCCCCACCGCCACCCATACCAAAATATAGCCACACAGAAGGCTGTCAGTATTAGTTCTTTTTTTAATTTGTATTTAACCTTTATTTAAGTCTCATTGAGATTTAAAACCTCTTTTTCAAGAGAGACCTGGGCAAGAAGCAACATAAAACATATACACACACATTCTGCTGAATAGGTTAAAAATGAGGTACAAAGGTATTGACCAATACTTGAGCCCGATATCCTTCAGGGTTGATACAAATTGAAATAAGGAAATAAAAAAAGGAAATAAAGTCAGTCAATTTGGTAAATGGACTGAATTTATAGCGCTTTTATCCAAAGCGCTTCACAATTTGTCGGCAACCTTCTCTACCCCCTGAGCCGCTGTTGCCCCGCAAGGTGCTCTGTAGAAGGTTCTAAGCAGAAGGGGCGGCAAACAAAAAGGCTTTTTTCCCACCAAATCTTACTGTAAACGTATGGATTATGTATTGTTCTTAAGTGCTTCTCTTATGTAAAACCCTTACTTACTCACTCTCTCTCTTGTTCTCTCACTCTCGTTCTCTCTCGCTCTCTCTCTCTCGCACGCTTTCTTTCTCGCCAGGTTGGGTTACACCTATTTGCGATTGAAGGACAGCTACATGGAGATTCTCAACAAAGACGACGAGATCGAGAGGTGGGAAATGTAGTCTTTGTAGAATTTGTTTCTCCTACAACGTATTAAAAGGGAAATGACAAAAGAGATGAAGTCATACTCAAACTGTTTCCACGCAAAGTGTATCCATATCCATTCAACTGTGACCATCCATCAGACGTTACTTAATTACCGGATCAAAATATCGCCATTTTGGGAAATGGATTTAGTGGGTGTTGTTTTACTTCAATGTGGGCCACGTATCGATCCAATGGGAAGTGTTTCAGTAAACCACAGAAACACACACACTCCGACACACACACTCGCACACACTCTCTATATCAGAACTCTATATCAACTTAAAACGGCATTGAATTGCAATGTATGTTTTCTATTCAGCGTATCGGCTGGTAATGGCTCTGATCCTCACATCCTCACCAAGCTCAGACCTCTCTCACGTTCCGGCTGATATTAGCCCCCCCTCATTCAAATAAGGAATACCAGACCATAATAGGCACACTGGATCATCATTGCACAGATGGTAGTGGCAGACACGAATGAAAGTATGTGATGCATCTGAATTATAACATTTGTTTTAAAGAAATGCAAGAAAAAAATACTCGAATTAAAGCTGAGATCCTTGAGGGTTTTTTTTCTTCATTTTTTTCTTCTTTGCCGTCTTACTTACTTCATGCATTCATTTATTCATTCATTTATTTATTTATTTATTTATTTATTTATTTAAATCAATTGGGGCTTGGGCATCAAATGCTTGTGAATGCTGTGCAGGAGGTCTGGTTTTAAATGCATGTATGTTGCATATATTTATGTTGTCTCCTGACTCCATATGATTCAGGAGACAACATTCAAAGGATCTCCAACCTTCGTCTCTCTGTTTGTCCCCCGCAGGTTTGAGCTCCTCCACGTCCTGAACTTTGATTCTGTCCGGAGGAGAATGAGCGTCATCGTCAAGTCGAGCTCGGGTATGAGAACACAAATACAACAGTATTGTATTACATTTATCACTACATCATGAACAAACAGATACTGAATTTCATGAATCAAAAGTCGTTTTGTTTGCTTGTAACATCGCTGTCCTTGTTGTTCAGGAGAGTACCTGCTGTTCTGCAAGGGTGCCGATTCCTCCATCTTCCCCCGCGTGGTGTCGGGGAAGGTGGAGCAGGTGAAAGCCCGTGTGGAACAGAACGCCGTGGTGAGTGGCCAAGACCATTTGCCATCCCACAACCGCTTACAGTTTTACAACGCTTGCGTAAAACAATATGCCCAAAAAGCTGTATATCTCATCCTCACTGTCACCACCCTCTTTCATCTTCGTTTCCACGGCGACGCAGGAGGGCCTGCGAACGCTGTGCGTGGCCTTCCGGCGGCTTTCTGCGGCCGAGTACCAGGAGGCCTGTCTGCTCCTGAACCAAGCCAAGCTGGCCCTGCAGGACCGGGAGCAGCGGCTGGCGCAGGCCTACGACACCATCGAGAGGGACTTAGTGCTGCTGGGCGCGACGGCAGTGGAGGACAGGTCTGCTATGGTTGTTGTTGTTGTTGTTGTTGTTATTGTGTTCTAGTTGTATTTGTCTAAACCTTTATTGCCAAAAGGTTGTGTAAGTTGAGGTCCCACATTCGATTGGGATTGCTCTTCTAGCACTTGGAAGGGGGTACAATAGAATGGGTAGGCGTAATACAACAGTAAATTAAACATGACTTCTAATGGATGAAAACAAGGTTTTAAAATGAAAAAGTGTTTTTTTTTTAAAAAGCAAAGTAAAAAATAAATAAAAATATATCATGAATTGACGAATATAATAACAAAATGAGCTTCAATAAATCAAAAGTGGGCAATTCATCCACAATGGAAAGCCGGCGGGCTACCGAAGGCTAAGCATCTGCTGTTACTGTAAAATGCTATTTCAGACATCCTAGACCATCTGCGGGGTCCGTGGGTAGCGGCGTTAAGATGGAGGCTAGAGAGGAGAAGCCCGGGTGACACCCGGCCAGCACCGACGTAAACCCAACGCCGGCTATAGCTCGTCCTATAGCTCGTAACTAGGGCATGGACGTCAGCAGGCGTTCCCACCAGCAAGCACTACAATAGTCCAGTGTAGGCCCAGGTATGAAGAGGGAGATGAAGAGGGATAGGGAGAGGGAGAGGGAGAGGGAGGGAATGTGGGACAGAGAGAGGGGGAAGGGATTGGAAGACGCCGTAGCGTCATGGCGACAGATTGCAGAGGGACTAAATGAGTCACATAGCCTTAACTAAAGCATTGATGCCACGGGATTCATTTTCAGCTCACGACTGACTCACCGTCTTTTGTCTTTTTTATTTATTTTTTCCAATTCCCTGTGTCCCTGTGACGCAAATGGTGCGAGCACGGGTGATCTCTTTTTTCCAATCACAATGTCCCCTAACTGATCAATCAAGGCAGCTGATAGCTTGATGTTGCGTCACATGGGGCGGGGTGTAGTTCTGGGGTTAGGTTTGCAGCCGGGGGCAGCGAGAGTTACGTATGGATTAGTTATCACCTGGGGGTGGGGGGGGGTATAGATGAACAGAGGATTGATAGTTGCTTTAACGGGCCTCCGCTAATTGAGTGCCGTTGATTTGTTATTGACGTCAGGCTCCAGGAGAAGGCGGCGGACACCATCGAGTCACTCCACAAGGCGGGCATCAAGGTGTGGGTGCTGACGGGCGACAAGATGGAGACGGCCAAGTCGACGTGCTACGCGTGCCGGCTGTTCCAGCGGGGCACGGAGCTGCTGGAGCTGACGGTGCGCACGCTGGAGGACGGCGCGCGCAAGCGGGAGGAGCGCCTGCACGAGCTGCTGCTGGAGTACCACAAGAGGGCAGTGCAGGACGCCCCGCCCATCAAGCCCGGCGGCAGCAGGTCCGTTGGTCTCCGATTGGTTCGTAGATTCTTCCAAGGGGGACCCAGGGCCCTGATTAGTGTGAACACTGCGTACCGTACTCGGGCACGGTTCGCTGATCCGCTTGAAAAGGTGGTCTCGAGGTCCGGTTTACGTGTACTCGGGTATATCTGCGTATGCACGTACCAATCTCATCCTCTGAGCTGCACGGCCATAGCTGATAAAGTAGGAAGGCAGTGAGGGGGGCGTTCTTGACATGATCTCCAAAATCTCAATAATAGTCGGCGTAGTGCGAAGGGGGGCTCCGTCGTGTGGGCTTGGGATCTTGCGATTGGTTCCCTTTTCTACACTGGAGCGACAACATAAACAAATGCCGTGTAGTTGACGCAAGTGTACTCTTCTTCTTCTTTTTCTATTTTGTGTTTTTTGGGCGGTCGCAAACCAACTAGGTGCATACCGCCACCTACTGTATTGGAGTGTGTAAATTTGTTTTTACTTTTTACTCTGTGATGCCCATATGTAGTGTCCTTGAGTCTGAGAAAGGTGCTTTTAAATCAAATGTATTATTATTAAAGGAGAACCAAACACCATATTGGTTTACATTAGATGACTCTATAGGTTAAACACATTCTATCGCATGCATGACTTCTTGTTGGCTGATATGGTTACCTGGTAAGCATTGATGTGATATCTGTGCCCCGCCCTTTGAAAGTGAATTGAAGGGGCATTTAGCTGGCAGCCAGAATGGAAAAAAAACCTGAAAGTAGTTTTTAAAGGCACAGTCAGGGGTTTGGTTCTCTTTTAAGTAGAAGGTCACAATATAGGGATAATGGATATAATGTGCCTGGGGAGGAAGGATAGTGTAGTATAGGGTGTTTGATCCCATCTGAAGGGGCCGGGTCTAATGTATGCAGTAGTACCAGTAGCCAGCCTTGAGCTCCTTATTGACCTGTGTCTGAAATCACTGCAGATCCCTTTGGAGAAAAGTGTCTGCTAAATAACTAAATAATAGAAATTAGGAGCCAAACACTACATCTTAATTGAGGGGATGGACTACAAACGTTTTGCTTATTCAACGGAGCAGAGAAGTTCCTTCAGCAATAGACTGTTACAACCACGTTGCACTAAGGAGCGCTATAGGAGATATGTTCTGCTTGCCCCAATAAGACTTTACAACTCCTCCGGCGGGGGGTTGTTACCATTTTTATTTAATTGCACATTAAACACTTTGTACGGTATTTTGCACTGTCATCGTAGCTTCTGGTTTACATTTTAGGTCAGCTAACTTTTTCTTTACTATTTCAATCATTTTGTATATATTTTATTTTATTTTTATTTTATATTACTTTTTACTATTGTTTTTTCCTTGTAACAATGAATGAAGTACCTATATCTATTTTCAGTTATTTAGTTTATTTGATGTTTTAACAAAAAGCCTGTATTCCTCAGTTCTGTTTGAAGGCTGTTAGTGTATGTATTTTTGGATCAAGTCCATTGTCCTCTATTGTGTGTGTGTGTGTCTTTGAAGGGGTTGGTCTACGGCCAACCAGGACTACGGCTTCATCATAGACGGCGCCTCGCTGTCCATGGTGTTCAACTCCCCCGACTCCAACTCCAGCCTCTACAAGAACCTCTTCCTGCAGATCTGTCAGAACTGCACCACTGTGCTCTGCTGTCGAATGGCTCCTCTGCAGAAGGCACAGGTCAGTGTCGACGTTGAGCTGAGTCAGTCATATTTATTTATTTATTTAGATATAGTTTTGTTTAATTATTATTCTTCATTTAAAAAAATTAAGGGATTTTTTGTGCCTTTATGGACAGGATAGTAAAGATAGACAGAAAAGTGTGTGGAAGTAGAGAGGGAAAGACATGTAGCATAGGAGCGCAGGTTGGATTCAAACCTGGGTGTATTGCGTACATGCGTGCAGTGAACATTTTGATTTGTGCAACACGTCTCTATAGACGGTGAAGATGGAGGAGTCTAACGGAAGTCTCTCACTCTCACGCTCCATTCATTTCAAAGGGTTTTATCGACATAGGAAACGTACATTTACATTGTCAAAACATGTCAAAGTCTAAAATAGGATGACATTTGAAATTGAAAATAAAATACAATCAAACATTTGAATGTGTCCGCCACGTTCCGTCTGCAGATAGTAAAGATGGTCAAGAACTCTAAAGGAAGCCCTATCACGCTGTCCATCGGCGACGGGGCCAACGACGTCAGCATGATCCTTGAAGCTCACGTGGGCATCGGTAAGACACGCTTCAATCAGCAAGTGGGCTACTGCTGTGGTCAGAATGTGGATTGTTCTTCCAGGCGAGGCCTTCATGGGTTGTGTGTTACTGTTCCAGGTATTAAGGGTAAAGAGGGCCGCCAGGCGGTGAGGAACAGTGACTACGCCATCCCCAAACTAAAGCACCTTAAGAAGCTGCTGCTGGGGCACGGCCACCTGTACTACGTCCGCATCGCCCACCTGGTGCAATACTTTTTTTACAAGGTAAGGGAAGTCTGATGCGGAGAATGTTTTTCTGTTATCTATTATTCGTTAAAATGTTTGCATTATGATGCATTATGTTTAATGAAATATGAAAATGTATCATTTATCCAAGATATTTTTTTCCTTCGCTTCTTGCAGAACCTTTGCTTTATCTTACCTCAGTTCTTGTACCAGTTCTTCTGTGGTTATTCACAACAAGTAAGTATGTCCTGAAAGGTAATACAACCCAACAATGTTCATCACTGTGAGCCCATGTGGTTCTCTGAACATTAAAACCACATAACCATAATCAGTACCATCTCCTGAGGCCCACACTCCCCTAAGTGACCCTACCTCTGCTCCCAAAAGGCTGCAATATGACATAGTGTGTGTGCGCGCGAGTTGTATACATGCAAAATGTCGTTCTGCTTCCAAAGCCCTGTGTGTGTGTGTACTATACACCATATACAATATTATATATATTGTATAAATGCAAAATGTGGTTGTGCTAGTGTGTATCAGTAGTACATTGCCCGAGTGTTGTCTCCTCCTCTCTGTGATATTAACCCTTGGTTGCCCTACTCCTCGATCCTCACCACCTCCTCCTCCTGCTGCTGCTCCTCCTCCTGCTGCTGCTCCTGCTCCTTCTCCCGTCCTCCCCAGCCCCTGTACGATGCCGCCTATCTCACGATGTACAACATCTGCTTCACCTCCATGCCCATCCTGGCCTACAGCCTCTTGGAGCAGCACATCTGCGTAGAGCTTCTCCTGGACAACGCCACCCTCTACAGGCGAGTTCAGGCGTTGCAACCTCAATTGTCATCGAACTCAATTCTTCCTTCTTATCCTGACGATTACAATTGTCACCTGAAACCGCGGTCCGTAGCAGTAGGCTGGTGTAACAGTAGGCTGGTGTAACACAGCGGGTGTAACTGTAACATGTGTTATGATCTCTGGTCTTTAGGGGGATTGCAAAGAATGCCATGTTGCGGTGGGTGCCCTTCCTCTACTGGACCGTGCTGGGGGTCTTCCACGGCCTGCTCTTCTTCTTCGGTGTCCGCTATCTGTTCGGTAACCCCGCGTTACAGGACAACGGCCAGGTACGTCCCTGGATAGTTGCTATGGTAACCCAACGGACCCCCGGCGATCTGCCATCGATTGCCGCCCTGTGAACACATTTGTCTCGCTGAACCCTTAGGTGTTTGGAAACTGGTCTTACGGAACGATAGTCTTCACTGTGCTCGTCTTCACCGTCACGCTGAAGGTAAATAAGGGTTTAACTGTTGTTGTTTTTTTGTTGTAGCTTTTGTTGTACCACTGTATCTGGACTAAAAAAGTAAATCATCTCTAGGATGTAAATGTGTGAAGAAAATATTTATTTAGACAGTGCCTGAGAACGTATACATGGATATGTTGGCAGTTTGCTTTCCCACCATGCATCAGGGCCTCATTGCTCTTCATCAGCTGACATCTGAAGGGTCTCGTAAAGTGTTGCTAAGCTGTCCTTAACAACGTTACATTGTGAGGGTTGAACTAGAGGAAAGGAGGTGTTTTGGATGGTTGAACCTGTAATTAATCAGAGCTGTGTTCGCTTCCCCCACCTCCTCCCCCCATAGCTGGCTCTGGACACGAGGCACTGGACCTGGATCAATCACTTTGTCATCTGGGGCTCACTCGCCTTCTATGTGTTCTTCAGCTTCTTCTGGGGAGGGATCATATGGTAAGAGCCTTTTAATGAACCCTCTCTTTATCCAGCTTCAAGTCACTCATTCATTCATTCAACGTTTATTTCATCTTGGGGAAAAAAAACAAAACATTGAGTCGGAGTCCACATTTATATTAGTGACGATAAAATCGAAATTTTAGAAAACAAAACAATAAATTAAATAAAAACGTGATGCAAAGTAATTGAATTTCAATTACATTTAAAGAAAAAGATATGATAAACTTTCTTAATCCCTAAACGTTTAACTAGGTGTGTGTGTGTGTGTGTGTCTCCCTTCTTCAGGCCCTTCCTGAAGCAGCAGCGGCTGTACTTTGTGTTCGCCAACATGCTGAGTTCGGTGTCGGCCTGGCTGGTCATCATCCTGCTCATCCTGCTCAGCCTGCTGCCCGACATCCTGCTGGTGGTGCTGCGAAAGCCCCGTGGGCCACACGCGCGACAGGTAGGTCACACACGCACACACACACACACACACGGTCTTTCTGACCTCTAGTTGTGCTTACTTTGATCAGTTCCTTCATTTGAATGGACTGCTGAAATGTGCTGCAGTGCCATCTTCTTGGTCTAGAGTCCATAGGCCTTCTTGGGCCGCTAATCTCAACTGTCGCAATTCTTATCTTCTATGATTCTGAATCGATTCACAACTCCCAAAAATCCTTTTTTATTTATTTATTTATTTGTTATCTTTTTTATTTCCTTTTGGCTTAGGTTTGCCTTTGTGTGTTTACATTAGTGCTCAGTTGATCAGTTGATATAACTTTTTCAAATATAAAAACGACATCTTATACACACTTACCACACCGCCTTTCTTGGCGCACAACAGACCAGAGTAGATCCTGAAATGAGTACCCCTATGTACTGAATCGGGAATCGATTTTGAATCGAAAGCGTTATTGTCTTATCACATAATGATAGAAAATTGTCTTGGGTTAGGGGCTCAGAACCAACATAAAAACATACACCCAAGACACATCAAATGACATTAAAACACTTCCATAAAAACATAAGAACAGGTGTGCAAAGCTGCATTAAAGTAGTGACAGTCTATTTGGCTTGTTTAAAATGGATATTGCAGTGGGAATAAAATAGTTTTGATGGGTTTTCTTTTTG
Source organism: Melanonus zugmayeri (assembly GCA_900302345.1). NCBI lineage: Eukaryota > Metazoa > Chordata > Actinopteri > Gadiformes > Melanonidae > Melanonus > Melanonus zugmayeri. The sequence continues at coordinate 11,011 of OMKN01067761.1, forward strand.
GCCAGAGGTGCTCTGAAGTGGCGGCCTGATGGGAGGAGTTGAACGGAGCAGTGAAGGGGGAAATGAAAATGATTTTCTAAAATGGCTTTGTCTCATCTTGTATGCATGATGATTTGAAATGGATTCTTTCCAAACTACCCGTCCTGTTGCTCCTTGAGCGTAGACATTTTGGTGATTGCTGATGGCAGAGAGATGTACAGCGACAAAGATAAGTCATGTTCTGATGGTCATGTCTGACTGGTGCACATCTTAAAGTGCTTTAATCGCAGTCTCCTGCTAAGCATCTTAGATGAGATCTAGCTGTAACTCTTTTAACTAGAACACTTTCATCCTACTCCTGTGATCTTTTTATTTTGCTTTGATTTCTAACTTCTGGCTTTTGTGCTCATCTGTTTACACTTTTCCCTCCTTTCCTTCCTCGCTATCTTCCCTAATTCCTTCCTCCCCTTCATCCCACCTTCCTTGTCTTTGTTTCTCTCCCTTTTTCATTTGTTCCCTACTTCCTTCCTCATGTTGTCTTTCCTTCCTCCCTACCTTGTGTTTTTCTCTCTTCCTTCCCTCCTTGCTTCCTTCCATCCTTCCTCAGGTCAAGCACCGCCTTCCTTCCTCGGGGACGTCTACTATCTTCATGCTGTCGCAGACGGCCAGCACTCACAGCTTCTCCTGGAGTGACTGAGGTCTCTCTCTCTCTGTCTCTCTCTCTCTCCCTCTTGCTTCTCTGAACACTTGACCACTACTAGAGTTGCTCATGTCTTGTTTGTTTTGCTGCCACTCTTGCTTGTTTCCTCCTTGACTGCTTCTGCCCCTCCTATGGGAATGTGCACTATCCCCCCCCACCAACTAGATTTTAAGGTGATGATATCCTTGACTCATGGCTATATTACGACAGAGGCGAAAGTCATT
>OMKN01067762.1:0-10691 GCA_900302345.1 Melanonus zugmayeri
TAGTGAACAGGACAAATGCATTAGTCTGAACGGTAATGACAGTTCTTCCCTGAATGTTTGCGAGCAGCCCATAGTCACACACACACACCCATTTGACCCCTATGCCTTTTGGTTCATTCGTTAGCATAACTTTCATTATGGAGCTGTGAGAGAGACAACCATGCAGCAGTAGTGCATATCTCTCTCTCTCTCTCTCTGACCGCGAGTGTCTCAAGGCGCAATTTACAAAGTCATGAGACTTTCTCATATTCAGACTAGAGAACAGACCGCGAACAAAGATGCAGCCCCAGAACTGAAGGTGGCTTCACATTGGTAGGCAGCAGGGCAAAGAAGAGTATGCTTACCATGTGTGTCGCTTTGGTAAGTGAGAAAAGGACAAAGGGGCATTGTCCTTTTGACCTGTGCTTTGCTTCATATTCCATATTCTCATGTCCAGAGAAATGTACTAAATCCATCAGCTAAAGTGCTGGACAAAAATAATAATGTGCAATTGACTTGTGTGATTGAATGTTTCTTCTATTTGTGTAGTTAATAAACAGTTCAGTTCATCAGAATCATATTTCTCTTAGAAATATGCAAAGCCATAGAAAACACTGTCCTAGCTGTAGACCGTGGTCAATATTTTGTTCATAGTACATTTTGTTTATATAAGTGTAAGACTGAAAAGCTGTGTTTGTTCATAGATATTGGCATCACTATCAAGCATGTTTGGAATGTTAACCATGACATGTGTGACAGGTGTCCTAACGGCTCTTTAAAACGGTGCATTGATGTTCGTCAACACAACTCACCAGATCTGCAGCCGGATCTTCTTTCCTCTCAGATCAACTGTCTTGATTTTAAAGTCGACTCCTAAGGGAAAAAATAAACAAAATAAATGTAAAAATAAAACACATTTTGGTTTACACTGACCTTCAATGTTTTATTTGAATGATTTTTGTCCATTTAATCGGGCGTTTTGAAAAACACACAACACCATAGTGACTTTTGAATGCTTTTTTATGGAAGCTTTTTCATGCCCTCATTGGTAGAGTTTGTAACAACACAGGTGAGTACAAGACAAGACTGTATGACCCATACAGCCATCAGGGATTTCAAATAATCACAGAGTTGTGACACAGGAATGACGAGGCACAAAATGGCAGCCCCTTTAGCAGCTGCCAATGTTTGCATACGGGTGCGTGTCTGTGTGTGTGCATGCATGAGTCTATTTTAGGTAGGTAGGTAAGCCTACTGCTGTGGATGGAATGGTGTGGTCTAATCCACATGTGAACATGCTGTCAGCAGGCCCATATCTACTATTGCAAATACAAGATAACAACAACTATCAGCCTCAGAATCACTCAATACACTTTAACTTTACAATAATGGCTTTGAGGGCTGTGTGAAAATAAACCATTACCATTTTTCAGTGGCTTGCCTTTATTAGGCCTATACAATTAAAGTTTAAATGCACATTTTAAACATACAAAGAACTGCAATGACAAGCAATGTCTTACATTTTCAGGCCAAACAAAGAAGTCAAAAAGAAAAGCAACCACACATTTGAATTCATGAAGCTATAAGAAACAAATATATTTACATTTCAGCACCAACTATGATTACAAAGTTATTGAAGTTGTATATATATTAACAATGATGACAGCCATGTCCACAAATCCATCACACTATGCTTTGAAAATGCAAGAGGGAGTTTTGTTTAATCTCAGGGCAATCATAACTTTCAAAAATATGATAAATGTCCCACGACAATTATTTTAAGTAATCAATATTTACCAAGTTAAGTTATTTTAAGTTATCCTTAAAATATGAATCCCAGCGGGTAGAAACATCATCAGAATAAGAACCTTCAGACCTTAAGCCCTTTGAACAAAAACACATTTGTACTACTACTACTACTACTACAAGTCATCTTCAATCTGTTACTACTACTACTACTCCTACAAGTCATCTTCAATCTGTTGACTGATCTGGGTGTATACTAGGTGTGTGTGTGTGTGTGTGTGTGTGGTGTTTTTGTTGTGGTTGACTGACAGTCCCAGTGTAGAGACTGTCACTCACACACAGTGTGTGTATGCATCTGGGTCACTTTTGGGGTTTTAAGCAGAGGTGGCAACACATAACTCCTTCTGTTGGATACCAGCCCGGGCCAGAGCTATAGAAAGACAATAGAAACTATAACTAGACTATAGTCTCTTTCTACAGCTCTGGCTCGGGCTGTACGTCAGGAACTAGACAGAGCCCTGCTCCGTGTTGTCAAGCGGTTATAAAAGTTGACACAAACATCGGATTCTTACCCACGGTGGACTTGCACGCCTCGCAGAACGTGTCGTCCGTGAATCTCTCCATGAGGCTGGTTTTGCCGACGCCGCGGGAGCCGATGATGATGATCTGTAGTTTGTAGTCGGCGGGTCTGGGGGGGATCTTCCTGCGGCGCGACGAAGCCCCCAGAGCCGGGGACGAGCTGGAGGAGCCCCCGCTGCCGGCCCTCCGCTGTGTCTCATATCGCAGGTCCATCAATAACGACACATTTGTAAAAAAAAAATTAAATAATATAAAAAACAAACTCAAACTAAGAACGGAGTCGCCGTGCTAACTTTCTTTTGTAGCTAAAGAAGTTGGACAAAGTTTTTCACTCGCGAATTGTTGTTCTGCCATTAGAGACAGGCGTCCATCATGACGTCATCGGCCACACCGTCGACACTTCCGCTTCCGGCTAACGCCGTAAAAACACGTGATTCGGAAAATATCTGATATGTTTTTTTATTTAAATACAGAATGTATTATTTGTTTATTTGTATTATATTATTGTATATATTTTCTTTTACAAAATTGGTGCAATAAATGCAGTCAACAATTGCTGACCATTATTTAATGTATTCTGGACTGAAAACCAAACAATTATATGGCACTTAATATAACAAATATAATCGTAGAGTCGTTAATGCGGATTCAGTAAAAACATAATAAAAAATAATAATGAATGTACGTTAAGTTGGAAAATGATCGAAGGCACTGCGGATGCTTTCTGCCCTCGCCGGCCCCCATCGTCACGTCACGCCGCGCAGCAGCTCCACCTGTAATCCAGACGTCGTCGTTCCCAACATATCTGCTGTTTTGCGATATCTGTCATACTGTAATCACGTTTAAAAACAGATTATCCTGTACGACAGAATGGCGGCGCAGAAAATAAACGAAGCCCACGAGCATATGGCGAAAGCGGATAAATGGTAAAGTACAACACGTTCGTATTATAATCAAGAAAGCAACGATTTAGCACTGTAATCCATAAAGGCCACTGTGCTTGTGTTACCAGCACGTCCATGGTTCCGTGCCTTTTGTACGATCTAACGTGAACATGTTTAGCTTCAGACAGACCTTCTTGATCTATGATGTTATGACTGATGTGTAGCATGTATGGTAAACAGCGTAATCGGATAACCAGAGTCTTGGATCACATTTCGCACACGATATAGGTTATGGATCGGTTATTGACTTCTTAACGTGTTCCTGTTTGCAGCCTAAAGACAAGCTTCACCAAGTGGAAGCCAGATTACGACAGTGCCGCATCAGAGTACGCTAAAGCAGGTAGGGTCCGTCATGACGTCACCCAGACTGCATGTGTAACTCACTGTGGGTCTGTCTTGTGTTCTCCTAGCTGTGTGTTACACACTGTGCATGTGTAACTCACTGTGGGTCTGTCTTGTGTTCTCCTAGCTGTGTGTTACACACTGTGCATGTGTAACTCACGGTGGGTCTGTCTTGTGTTCTCCTAGCTGTGTGTTACACACTGTGCATGTGTAACTCACTGTGGGTCTGTCTTGTGTTCTCCTAGCTGTGTGTTTCAAGAATGCCAAACAGTTTGAGCAGGCAAAGGATGCGTACTTAAAGGAAGCAGAGTACCACACAGAAAACAAGACGTATCCTTAAAAAAAGGTTTAGAGCATGAGATGATTGATTTATTTCCGTTCTGTTTGCCTCCTTGTATAGCAATTTTCTTAACTTGTTATGCAGACTTTTCCATGCTGCAAAGTAAGTACATTACCTTTATGTTTTTGGTCTAAAAAAATGGAAAAACTGGATTTCATTAACAAACCAAAAAATGACTGATCCTTCAGTGAAATATGTCTTTTTGTTTGCTTTCCAGGGCTATTGAACAAGCCGGGATGATGATGAAAGTGAGTGTTGTAATACAAATACACAATTAGCTTTGACACTGTATTAATATGAATGCAGCATTTCTAACTCCACTTTATTTGCTGTGCTAAAGGAACAAAAGAAGATGCCCGAAGCCATCCAGTACATCGAGAAGGCCTGCATGATGTATATGGAGAACGGCACTCCGGACACCGCGGCCATGGCTCTCGACCGGGCGGGAAAGTGAGCTCATTACCTTCTTACATCACATATCCTAGAGCAGAGGTACTGCAGGGGGTCCGCAACATCTTTTTGATTTTTTTTGGTGGAATTTCTTTTTGGTAATAATATATTTTGAAATAATATTTTCTAGTTGCAACTGCAGAAACCAATTCTTGCTGTCACCTTACCCCCGGGTTTCACCCAAATTCCACCTTCAAAGTCATCTATTGTACAATATAAATAAAATGCAACAGCATTTTATTAAAAAATAAAATACAACAGCATTTTATTAAAAAATAAAATAAAACAAAATAAATTGGCATGTTGGCACTCTCTGTGATGTTAGGCACCAGAGCTCTTAGAATGGTGTTTTTTTAATTTAAAAAACAATACTAAACTAAAACTCATTTTAAGGGGCTTTCATATACATGTATTGCCAATGCTGCTAGCAACTGGACATGTTGCCACTACATGTTCCTGATGTCAGTTGAGATTGACATCAGGAAGTACAGACAGTAGAAGCATATCTTTTTGAACCCCTCTCTCTTTGTGCTGTTTAGACTCATAGAGCCCATCAACCTGGATAAGGCGGTGGACCTGTATCAGAAGGCGGCCGGTGTGTTTGAGGTAGGTAGCCGTCCTGATGTGAGGACCGTATTGAGATGTGTTTAGTGGCTGTGATGCCTAACACGCAGTGACGTCTTCCGCCCGCAGAATGAGGACCGTCTGCGGCAGGCAGCAGAACTGTTGGGCAAGGCCTCCAGACTTCTGGTCCGAGTAAGAAGGTAGGAAAAAGAGGACCGGGTGAAAATGAACCGTAAATAAAATGGGTATGGACATTTCAACACAGATATATGTGCTCTTCTAGCCTAATAGGTGTTTGAAGTTTTATCCAAAAAGTGTATCCAAATATTGTGCATTTGTTAATTTAGTCTAGCAACTCAATTGACATAAAAGCTGTATGAATCTGGAGGTCTAATCATGATCAGGTCATCTCATAATCTAGTCATTATTAATAATAATAATAATCATCATCCCAGGTATCATGGTGTAATCTCATCCACTGGTAGTGGTGTGGCACCCCCCCACACACTCACTATGCAAAGCGCTTTGAGTATCTTGAAAAGCGCTATATAAATGCAATTCATTCTGATTATTATTATCATCATCATCCTCCTGTGTGTGGACAGGCTGGACGATGCCGCGGTGGCCCTGCAGAAGGAGAAGAACATGTACAAAGAGATTGAGAACTATCCCATGTGCTTCAAGGTCGGTTACCTGGGGTTGTGTCACGCTCTCACGCATGAACACCATCCGTTATTTTTCGCTTGATAAGGGAGCCCGTGTGGGCTAGTGGTCCTGGACTGGTACTTAGTGCATCTTCTTACTCCTCGTGATTGGTTTGGCTTTGCCCTGTCGTCATTTCATTGTGATAAACAAGTAGAATCAGTGGAACATTTTATTCTAAAGAAGGTTTTGATGATGTAATAATAATGTGTTTTCTTTTAGAAAACCACGGCTCAGGTGCTGATTCATCTGCACAGAGCCGACTACGTAGCGGCTGATAAGTGTGTCCGAGAGAGTTACAGGTACAAGTGTGTGTGTGTGTGTGTCTGTGGGGGTGTGATAGAGAGTTACAGGTACGCAGTGTGTGTGTGTGTGTGTCTGTGGGGGTGTGATAGAGAGTTACAGGTACAGAGCGTGTGTGTGTGTGTCTGTGGGGGTGTGATAGAGAGTTACAGGTACGCAGTGTGTGTGTGTGTGTGATAGACATACAGAGCGCGTATGACCAGCATCAGGACCCTGTTGGCTGGAGCAAACACTAAATGCAAAAGTCATGTTTTATAAACACCCAGATCTGAATATAACCTACCCACCATGTACAATCTGTCACTTGCCAACTTTGTTTATTACTTACTGGTTGTCATGGTGATATGAACTATGTGAAGTCAGGATACGGCCTCAGAGTGACGGGACAGGTTGACATTGTTATTGTCATCTCACCCTGATCAGCTGATTGGAGGACCCTAACAGGAACTGTCTCCTTAACTACAGCCTCCCAGGTTACAGTGGAAGTGAAGATTCCGTTGCCATGGAGACGCTGTTGCAGGGCTACGACGAGCAGGACGAAGACCAGGTGTACCGCATCTGCAACTCACCGCTACTGAAGTACATGGACAACGACGTGAGTCCCGCTCTCTTGGAAGCAGCTGGTGGTAGTAGTAGTAGTAGTAGTAGTAGTAATGGTAATAATAATAATAGGCCTAGTTGACCGTAATACTGGCAGCGGTTAATCTAACGGTGAACTATGCTATCACTGATATTCGTCTTCAAAACAAGGACTATGGTCTACTCTTGTGCAGCCTGGTTGCCCCTGGTTACAAGGACATGTTCACTCAGGGCGCTTTCACAAGCCACCATTTAGTCCGTTTGAATCAAACCCTAGTGCAGGGAGAACACAATCTGACCCAGTTGCAGGAACTAAACCGAAATACAATGGATGATGTAGGTATCAGAGAAGTATCACTTGCATTTGGATTTGGACTAGCCTCACTGCAACGACTTAAAGGACAAATGTACTGCTTTCCAACCGGCTTTGTATCACTTCAATGTGGGTCGTATATGCAAATGAACAATGTTTACCTTTCTTCCATGTTGCCTGCACCCAGATCTCCCCACTGCTTTTGTCATCTTACCCCAACTGTTGGGGTATCTATGCTAATGCGGATTATAGATATAAGGTTGAAAATGGGCAAATTTGTCCTTTAAGCTCGAGAGAACAACACGACAAAAAGTTTGATGAAATGAATGTTCAACTATCGTTTTCTAGCCATCCTTCTATAACATCTCTTTATGGGGGTTATTAGCCTATATGGGCTATAATTCCATGATCAGCCCAATTCAAATAAAGCAACTATTGTCTTTCTTTTCAATTTTGGCAACCATACCGTTCTTGTTGTTGTCCAGTAGCGACATACGTAGGAATGCGTTTCAAATCCAATCCAATCGTTTTTTTTAAAATATGTTCCCCTGGCAGTACGCCAAGCTGGCCATCTCCCTCCGCGTGCCCGGTGGCGTGAGCAAGAAGAAGAAGGCAGCGGCGGCCGCAGCTCCAGCAGGGGGCGCCGGTGGAGCGGCGGCCGAGGAGGAAGACGACTACGAGGGAGGGCTGTGTTAGCGGTCAGCCTCCTGAGCTGAGTCAACACACACACACACACACACACACAACCCCGCTGCACTTACCCTCCTGTAGAAGTGGCTTCCAACCCGTTACATTCCCTGATGATAATATGGAAGAAAAAACCCAGATGTCGATTTTTCGCATCTTTATTAAGCAAAAAAACAACAACATTGAAGCAAAATGCAAAAGAATAAAACCCTGAAGTTACAGTAAAGTCAAAGTGTCAAAGTGTCAGTAGGTATTGCAGATCAGAGTTGGCGGCCGTCAATATTAAATATAACTTTGAGAAACATTGAATGGTAATGTACAGCTTTGAGGTGCATCATCCTCGGTCGTATGAAAGTGAATGATATAAATATATGTACTGTATACTTTGACGTCCACAAATCTATAGTATATTCCAAGTGTTCTGTTGATTATCTGTCAGTGTGAAACTGTGCGCTTTGTAAACCTTGCTGTTCCATCGGTATCTTCCAGAAGCTAACATAGGTGTAACGGATACAGTTTGTTGAAGTTTGTCAAATAGGATTTGACAACGTATGTTGATTTGTACAGAATTAATTTATTCAGTATTATAACTGCTGGACAAGAATATCATTATATCACTCCTCTTTTATTGGTGCATGTGTGGGAAGGAATGTAGAGAAGCATATTGAAATAAAAAAGGTTTGGATGGTGGTCAAAATAATCACGCTTTTGTTTTGTAGTAGTTTAGAACAGACTCTACAGTACTAGTGCTCAAACCATCTTAGTAAGGCTCTTGTAAACTGTCGTAGGCTGTTTTGATTTGTCTACCTCAAGCTCTCCGTCCTCCTTTAAACTTCCACAGACAACATAACAGCCTTCACATTAAGTACAGCGACATGTGATTATGTTCTTAGTATTAGAAAACCATGCTGTTGTCATGCTTTTATTTCTTGGTAACTTCATTAAAAGTAACAACTGCTGAACATATTCCTTCTTACAGTCTGCGCATAACTTGATTTTTTTAATTATTATTTCTCACTTAACAAAAACTAAGTTGAATTGATTTCACATAAGAGCTACTTTAACATGAAACAAAATAATTCAGTTTCAAGCTGTTTATAGTAAAACCATAAAGGGAAGGTATATATATATTTGTTTTGTATTTTTACTTTGTGCATGCCTTAAAGTAATTCAACCTCCTAAAATCTTTCATGTGTACTTCATATCATAGTCTTAAATACATACCGGTAATCAGATAATGATGTCTTCAAGAGGCAAATCATAATTTGCTGGACTGGGTCATGTACTAAAGACTACAATGCACCAAAATGTTCCTCGATCAACACGAAACGACAGCAAGGCTTCTTAAGGAGCCTCTTTATTTTTTTATGAGGGCTACGGTTGCTCTAATGTTCTCTCCTTGTCAAGAGTGATGCCCACTGTTCCGGTCTTAATGCACACTTATGCTGTTTTCTTCGCGAGGTTTTTCCCCCCAATAACTCTGGTGATGTATGCATTAGCAAGACCAGAGGCTGGACTTGAGTGTATGTTTGTGTTGTCATTGGTGTAAAATAAAAAAATAAAAGCCATCAGTCTGTCTCGTCCATCACTTGAATGTCCCTACCTCACTGCTCATCTGTTCCATCTGATTTGTGATTGGTGTGATCTTAATTGACAGGTTGTTCATCAATAACGCTACAATAGTAAAACAGTATGTAACCATGTGGCTGGTTTTACTTCATTACCACATGTGTGTTATTTACTTTTATTCTGTTTCTTATTAGACATCGCTTTGTGCTCCTTGAAAGGTTTCCTAAAGTCGGACATGAAGTGCGTTTTGTTCTGTGACTCGGGTGTTGAGCCGGGTTAAAGGGTGTGAATGTTCCCGCACATGACGACAGACCCTGTTACTGGAAAAACAATAGTAGCTGGATTCAAAACGTGTCAAATTTCAAGATGTTTTATTATGCCGTTCTTGGGACCTCTTTTCATACCTCTTTTCATAACTATCTTTTAACATACAGGTATAACTTCACATTTCATTTCCCCCAGCCAACCCCTCACATAACATGGTATGTACATGTAATGTAAATGACTCATGACAATAATGACTTGTTTTTTTCATGCTACAATGTCCTCTAATGCATAGCTTTTGACAAAAAAGGGCTTTTGTCCGTTGTGTGAATAGAACGGCACACGTTTCCTCTTCACCCACAGCCGGGTGAATCCCCATCGGTAGTGTTGATAGGAAGTGGTGTGTGTGTGCAACAGTCGAGCGCCTCTATGGCACACAATACCCTGATTTAAAAATAGGCTTCCAGCGGTCTAGACTGGAAATAATGCAAAATACGATTATCAATTGATCCCATTCACTGTGAGGGAAAAGTGTTGCGTGTCCTCTTGAAATAGAAACTGGGCCCCGCCTATACCCGACCGGGATCGGTGTGCGGTAAACACGCCAGTGGGTAAATACTGCATCTTGAAAAGTCCACCCAGTTTGGTCTTTTTTTGTAATAATTTCATGCCTTTTAAATAGTCACTCATCTTTTTTTGGGGGGGGGGATTTGATTTGAATATTCATTAGACTCCATCCTAATGCTTAGCTACTATAAAGGTATGCGTTGTCCGTTATCTTGCGTGACCTGGTCGTAGTGAAAACAGCTCTTCCTGAGAAAGACGTGGAGATGATGATGATGATGATGATGAACAGTTTGTGATCTCACGTATAAACAAAGTGAGGGCGAGATCCCGGTGTGATTGCGTTTGCATTGTTTTTGCAGGAGTGGTTCTCTGTAGTCTCTGGTATTCAAAAAACAACTCGATAAGGGGACAACTGGGGGTGGGCGGACGTTACAGCTGGATCTCCACCAGAAGCTGGCCTCTCCTCATGCTGTCCACATAGAACGTAAAGAAAGCCCTCTCTCTCCCTCTCTCTCTCTCTCTCTAGTGAGGGCTTTGTGTTGAGAGCTCTGTATTGCACAAACCCCTACAATCCCAAGAGAAAAACAAAGCACACACCAGACGGGTTTGTGCTTTCTGGTGTTGTGCAGAGTGTCTGTCGGAGCGGAGCCCTTTTAAAACCATTGCCGTACCGTCGCCGTGGGAGACCGCAGAGCGGGGGGGAGGAAGTACTGAGTCCTCTCGCCATCTGCTGTCTTTAAAGTGAGTACACACATGGGGGGGG
>OMKN01067763.1:0-19157 GCA_900302345.1 Melanonus zugmayeri
CCCCCCCCCCCCACCCCCCCCCCCGCCCCTCTCTCTCTTTCTCTAACGATGGCGATGGTCGGGTCTTTTCAATCTTCTCTGGCAGTTAATTCCAGCCTAGGTTTTAGTGTAATAATGCAATATTGAACTCCTTTCCTGGGATTGTGATATTTATCTTCATATTCATATACTCATCGCTTGGGCGACGGCAGCACTGTATAAGACGCAAGAGGACCTATATCTTCCTCATATAGCCATTCATTATTTTTTAAAATCTTTTATTGTTCTTGTTCCTTTTAATATTGCAGAACGCCTTTTTTTATTTCCCCTCCTCAGATCTGCTCGGTGAAAGCAGAAGGAAGAGCAATTTCCACTTGAATAACCTCCTCATTACTCTCCTCTTCATCTCCCCATGAAACTGTTTCCATTTGTCCTTTGCATGTTGGAAAATACAGATTAAAGAGTGAACAGTGGTAGGCCAATGAATTGTTCATAAACCCAAATGGATGAGGATGAGTCAGCGTAATACTGTTTAAGCAGTATTGTATAGTAGCTGTATTTACATCAGCATGTATTATGAATATGTACCCACAAACAAAGGACACTTCATACCTTAATTGACAGTGAATGTGTATTCTGTATAAGAAAGATGATGTGATTCACGATTTGGTGTCTAGTTTAAAGTAGTTAGGGAAGGCTGATGATGAAATAAGGCCAAGTTAATACATGTGAAATGAATTGCTGTTTCACTTACAGTATAACACAGAGTGTTATATTATACCACAGCAACATCATTCTTATTTAGCGGCACACACACACACACACACACACACACACACACACACAATGCTGATGTGGTGAATGGATGTGTACAGTCAATGCCAGTGTTTCTGCTTATTCAATAGCAGATGCCAGTTACATTTTCTTTGTAACGGTGACATCTGTTGGATCACAGATGAGGAAGTCAAGGAGATTAGGGTCAATCACACACATTAGGGCGTCTACCAGGGGGACCGCTGTGCAGACGCTATTTGATGCTTAGCAAGTTTATATCCAGGGTGAATAAAAGGCAAAAATAAAATAAGCTCTGGTGAGTGAGATTAACATGCCCTTATTTTTTGAAAGGTTTAATAAGTTACTGATTTTTTTTCTTCATCATGCTTCTCCAAATTACAAAGTTAACTAATTCGTACTTTTTTGTGGCGTGAAAGACTTGACTCTGCATGTTTAATCTGCAGGCCAACAGGCGGTCCGCACAGCGCCTCAGCGCTCTCATTTGATTTGGATGGCAGTCGTTCACTTCCCTTCGCCCACCACCACACACACATCTCCACCACCCCCCTGCCGCATGTGTGTGACACAGCAGTCCTGAACCTCCATTGAGGGCAGCTATGTGGGAACATGAAAAACAAACACACACACACCTACACACCTACTTACACACACGCCCGCACACACACACACACACACACACACACCTACCTACAAGCACACACATACACAAACCTACACACACACACACCGGTACACTAAAGAGGAAAAAGGAAGTGGACAGCTAGCTTTGGAAAAAAAACAAGAAACCCTGAAAAATTATAGGCGTTCTCCTATCCCCTCTTTCTGATTGGTGAATACGTGTGAGACAGCAGTTTGCCACCGGAACACTCCGGCAGGGAGGATAATCTGTTTGGACGTAAACATCCGCGCACTGCTGGGATGCGCTGCACGTCTTTGATGTCTGCTGAGAGGCGCGGGGGGGGGTTTGACATGGTGCTGCTCCACTACCTTGCTTACTTCTTACAGGAGACATCTTGAAATGGAACAGTTTGAAGGTGGATCCTCTTTAGGTTTCACCGCGGACCGAGACGTCAAGAAGAGACTCCTTAAGCATCGGCAAAAGCAAATGGACTCTGAACATTCATTTGAAACGGACAGATTCATGGAATTAAATCGGTTCTGATTTCTGAACACTTTTCTAAGATAATACATTTTTTAATTGTATACCCATTTCTAAAGCTCGGGTATGATGCATGATATTTCCCTCTGATGTAACGGGCATTACAACTAAAATATAAAAAAAATTATATTCTTTCATCCGAATATGAATCAATATGAATATTTATCAAACGGCTAAAATGACGAAAGTGAATGCGTTAATGCTAGTGTCCATTCTGATCTCCATTAAAGGATAAGTAAACCCTCAAATCACTTTTTCTGTTGTTGAAAACAGCTCCGTTTGGGTCTCACCAAGTGTTGGGGAACATTTTGGTGCTATTTTCGACTAAAATTGAAAAGTGAAAGTTGTTGAACGGGGAAAATTCTCTGTAAAATAAAAAACACATTTCCAGAGTGGTAGTTTTTCATTGGCTGCGCATCCTAGCTTGAGCGAGTGTGACGTGGGTTTTGACAACGCTCCTCACACCTGCTCCTATGGAACCCAATGTGTTTTTGTCTAAAACCTCATGACTGTTCAGATCGCATGTTTTGGACCTCGTAGGTGGGGTTTACTGGCCCTTTAAGGTAGAATATCAGTTCATCCTACAATTATGTCAACTTATTATCACAGCATATATACAATGTATCTTATACTTCCCTCAACGCAAAGGGGCGGTAAAATCATACAGGCAACGTTTGACATGGGTGTTGGGACTCTCTCAGACTCCCCCGCAGCCAACTCAATACCTCATGTTTTTACTGCGATGTCAGCCCTCTTTCAGAGGCACTTTTGTGAAATTGCGTGGCCCACTCAATTCACGCCATGTTTTCCCTTTTCAACAGAGAGGGATTCTATTAAGTCTAAGGCACCCTTCAGCTCCAATAACAAAAAAGCTCAGCCAAATATCTGAAATCATCCCACATGACAAGATATGCCCTGATGGGAGATATTGGAAGTGTTAACTCTTGTTTGTGTTTGTTATGTGTGCATGGATGTTTTTGTAAGTGTGTGTTTGTTTGGTTGACTATGTCTGATTTTCAGTAGCATATGCATGCAAAAATAAAATAGATCTATTTCTGTGTGTGTGTGTCTGTGTGTGTGTGTAGGTGTTTTGCATAATTCGCCTCAGTATAAACACCATCCCACACCTATTGGTCAATCCCATTTCACACACCGCAACTGCAGTGGAAAAACAACAACGCGCCAAAGGGTGCTGGCCCCCATGTCTGTGTGTATGATTAGCCGTACATTAACGAGGTAATTTATGTATGAGGGTGCTCATTTTGACCCCAGTTCCTGGCTGCAGATTGCCGTGTCACATCTCGTTTATTGTGAGCGTCCCCACAGAGCGCCGCCGCGGTGCGACGCTGGGTAAACACAGCTCAGCGCTCGCGATTGCATCTCTCAAACAAATAAAGCGTTAATAAATGAGTGTTCAAGTGTGCGGAAGATGAAAAGAATACCGTGGAAACAATAAGTGACGTTTGCTCTTGTAACCTCTTTCTTTCTCTCCCTCTCTCCCTCCCCCCTCCCCCCCCCACCCTGTATGTGTCGAGCGTTCTCAGAGCGTAATGAAAATACACAATCTCAATTTAAGATCCATTTCTTATTTTGCCGCGGGTGTTGTGTCAGGTGTGAGAAAGTAACAGAATCACAATAAATACGGCGGCGTGTTGTTGGAGTTAGTGGGTTGTTGAAATGTGGGCAGACTGTGTGTTGTGCTGCTTTTTGTGTGCTGTATTGTGCTGCGGCGGTAAGTATCCGTGTGCCATGTCGGGTGAGATATGGTTTGCACTCCCAGGCCCTGTTCTGAAGACAGAGTATCATCGGTATATCTTTTATAGAGGACAATCGCTTCCAAGCTGTTTTGACTGTGTGTGTGTGTTTCTGTGTGTTTGTGTGTGTGTGTGTTAGTGGAGTCTGTAATTGGTAGGGCGGTAGCAAGGGTGGTGGGGTTGGGAGGGGTGTTTGCTGGAGGACGTCCAGGCCTGGCTCAGCCCTGTCGATTCCATAGATAAACGCACTGGGAGGAAAATGAGAGTGGGAACTCGTTGGTGGTGGGCGGCCTTGGGCCATGAAAAGAGAAATGAAGACTAATGAGGATATGATCAGTCCCAGAAGATGGGACACAAGCGAGTCCTCAGCGTTAGTGGTGTGTGTGTGTGTGAGTGTGTAGGGGACGGGCAGGACAGTGATCAGGACAATGAATGACAGGTCTATCCCATCATCTACCTACCGAGTGAGGCATTGGCCTTTTTGTTAAGCATGCAAACTCATCGACCACACACACACACACGCGCGCGCGCGCCAGATGGATGCAGCGTTAATGCCACACACATCAAGTGACATAATTTGAATGAATTTCTCATCAGCTGAGCAAATGTGCGGCAAGACACCATGAAATGAAAATAGACTTTCTCACCTTGTTCGCTGATTTCCAAAGTCATATTAATCACCTGTTCTCCATCTATCTAATCATGGTAACTTCCACTACAAGTGAAAAATGTTTAGTCTGCGCTGGCAAGTGTAACATTTCAACTGATAAAACGCGTGTTAACTTCCCTGGCGAATGTGCGCAATGTAATTTCACAGCGTCTCTAAGGGTTAATGCACTCCCTCAGCACAGTCATTGTTATCCGCCACACAAATAAAGGCCCTCATGGATGCAACCATTTCTAAAAGAGGAGTAATAAAGTCGGAGTGCAATGACTACTTAATTTATTGGCCTACGTTTTGAGAGGGAGATGGAGAGAAAAGAGACGGAGAGTAGACACCACCTTCAATGCAGTTTTTTTTCTACTTAAAAAAAAAATGTTCCGCCGTCTACTCTCATGTGGCCCCTGTACCTGGATTATTGGCCAGGCTTTCTCTGAGCACTTTGGGCTGATGGCGGCAGTAGGAGTTCATATAATGGAGATGTCACTTTCATGCTGCTTTAAGTGGGACTTTATTATTGGAAATAAAGTGCGCGGTAGCGAAGCCGCAAAGTGACTGTGTAGATGAGTGGCGCTTTAGTCTAATATTTATTTCTGCGCAGATCAGACTTGGGGCACGTCTGCACACTGGTTGCTGACAGATTCCATACCGGCTCCTTGTCCTTGGCTCCCCTGGAATATGGGAGCAGACTGCTTGGGACATGGTTGGCTGGTATTTAACAAGCGCCTGAGAGTGCTCTGATTGGAACAAAGGGTACTGAGGTGATGTGTTTTTAACGGACCGACAAAGAGGGAGAACTCCACACACGACAGAGCCGCGGTAGCCATAATGGACATGGGCCTAAACAGGTCCTAAATGTTCTGGAGAACGCTCACATTGCTTTTAAAGTATTGTATAGGATTATACAGGGTGTTTTTTTGTAATATGGTGTCCACACCATCTCAGAAAAACAATACCATGCAAACACTTGATTTAAAAGAAATGCCTGAGAAGTCCTCAGATAAGGAATGAGTCAATACACTTCTCTTTGCTCTCAAGCCAACTGATTGTAAAGTCATTTGATGTGCCGATAAGGTACACAAGCTACACGCATCGCGTCACGTTGAGTCTTTAATTTAAATGTAATTAAATATAATGCATTGTATGTCCTTAACTAACACAGTTTAACTCACTTAATGTCTTTGAGGGGATTACACCCCCATGTTCATTATTCTCATCAAAACAACTTGGTAAATGAAGTGTTGAAACTAATTTAATTAAGTGACATCCACAACACAGTGATGTGAAATCGTCTATAGGCAGCTCTGAGACCATGGGTGAAAACATATACAGAACACACAGAAGCTCCGCTATTAAAACACACCAAACAACAACTCTACCTTTCTACCCCCCCAAAAAAGTGTGCTAAAAATATGAAAAAAGATTGAAGTAATAAAAGTCACATCCAATCGAAAGAAAATGGACAATAACACAGAGAACCCACCGGGCTCAAGTTTCATTTGCAGTGAATAGGAACTCGGTGCACTAAATGCAATCAAACAGTGGCTTTCATTTCAGCGCCTGGAAAGGCGCAAGAACAACACAGTCCCACTGCATGCATTGCCTAGTGACAGACTACTTATATATTATAGTTTCTTTTTTATTAGGTCAAACCCCACAAGAGAGCCCATATTTCCAGGTCTTATTATTGTTTCGTGTAGCTTGTGGTATATGGCCTGTCCACAGCAAACTAGCACTGGATGAGCAATGCCTTGTTGACAATAGAAAGAAAATTAATATGCTGTTTATTCCCCAGATCCACTGAGAGCCACATTACATTACATTTACCGCCTGTAAACTGGATCTGATGGGATCTTCCCAACAAAAGGTCCACAGCCACATGACAGCAAGCTGGAAAATTAAATAACTATTAATGCGACAAGACATCCTATAAATAAATGCCCAATGAGATTCAAACTTGAATCAAATTGAAATGGATGTGATATACACATTGTATATGTATATATGTATGTATTGTTTCATAGGTATTTGTTCGTGAGAGGGATTGATTGCTTATTTGTTGTTAGATAAAAAAAGGCTATAGGGTTCCTATCTGTCATCTCTGCTGTGTCATTTATTGCAATAAACATGATGTATTTTATGTTTACGTTTGGGTTTGTGGAAAATGGAGTGATGGGGAAAAGAGTGATGTATAAAATATTGCCATCTGTCCCTCCTACTCAAAAAAACCTAGAAAGCTCGACAATTTGCAAATCCTGTAGTTTTTCACGTCAGTGTCATTTTAATGCACAACAGGAACCTCCTTAACATTAGATTCAATGATTGCTATTTGAATTATTGTCGTCCCGATATAAAAAAAACAGACTCAGGGTTGTCAGGTGGATTTTTGACTTAAAGAAATAGCTATCCATCCATAGAGGAGGATGCAGATGGAGGGGATAAGAAGAGCATGACAGGAAAGAGAGGAAGAACGTCCCTGTGCGTGTTTGCAAGTGGGATATTAGATTCTGGTCTCCATCAAAAGCACCAGAGGCAAGGATGCTGCTTGGCTCCTATCTTCGGGCTCCAAGGTCAACGTTAGAGATAAGACCCCCCCTGTGAGTCCTGCACCAGACCGCCTACAGAGGCTCATCTGTATTGTTATTAAACACCACCTGCACTAAATCTCCTATCTTGCTGCATCTAGTTTCAGACTGCTCTAGCAATTACCGCACCGACTTTGGATATTGTATGGCTCGGCAATAGGGGTGACCTTTACTCTTACCAACAGGAAATCAAAATGGTTCAGGAGTAAAAAAAAGTTAATAAATACAAATTAAACTAAAACAATAGCAACACAAAAGTAGGGAAATGAGGCATGGGGTGTGCTGCAAATGTTATGGCAAGAAAAACCAAGGGACAGACAAAGTTTGGACTATCTGCACATTTAAGGCGACCAGAGGTGGACAGGAGACCACCATGTCCAGTTTCAACAAATGAAAGGTAGGAACACAAACTTACTACCTTCCAAAGACCTTGTTTGAATTGCTATGTCTTCGGGAAAAACACATTTTTGCTGAATCAATGCAGTGGCCCAGGGTGGCAGAATCAGGCAAACGTGTTTGACATGGCAATGGCTTGAAGAAATGGAGTCACACCGCTCATCGTCAATGGCTGATTAAGCCTGGCTATAACCCAGTTCATGGGACCTGATGAGGGGCAGGCAAGTTGAAGCAAAATGTGGTTTCCATGATCAGGGGGTTATTGCCTCATATGGCTCAGCGAGGTCTGTGTTTTCCATGGTAACTGGTGTGGTGATGAATGAGCTGGGGATGGTGGGCTGCTCCTGGCCAGACTAGAAGAGGAAAAAAATGTAGATCATCCAGGTGGTAAAAATACTATTCAGCCATTTAGCAGATGCTTTTATCCAAAGCAACTTGACTTTTTTAGATACATGTTATTTTGGAGCAGGTAGGGGAGGGAGTTAGGCATCTTGCTCTAGGTTGTCTATGGGTAGACTGCAGACATTGGGGATCGAACCCACTACCACCAAGTCAAACACCCTAGATACTACACAACTACACTACTCTGTTTCTATAACCTGTCCCTCTCTCACAGGGGAATGTGACATTATTCCTTAGTATTGCAGACAAACATGACAATGACACCATGTGACCTTTAACCATACATGCTTAAAGGTTTTGGCTTTGGATTAACAACCCGTTCCGTTAAAGCTGATTTGCTAGCTTTCGTTCCAGAACAAAACCCAATTTTCTCTGGTTTGTGTGTTATGTCGTTATTCCCCAGAGTTCAACAAATGGCACAAGCAGCTCCGCTATGTCAGCTGGTGAGGTTAAGAGATCACTTAAGTCATAAATTGCCTTAAAATAAATGTTAGAAGAAAAAAGCACTTCACTCTGCTCTGATCTAAGGTGTATGTTTATTGCTCAAAATCGATTCAATAAAACGGCTTCAAAGACTTTTTATAGGCTTAAAAAGCCAATACATCTTCTGTCCCGAGTTAGATTGAGTTTATAAAAAAGTCTTTGAAGCCATTTTATTGAATGGTGGTTTATTGGTTTTGAGCATGCAATTTCTATTACCGTCTATGATTTAATAGAATGTTCCCTTTTTTAAATGCAAGGACAATTTCAGAAGTACATGTAGGTCACGGCATTGCAAATTAAAAGCAAATGAAAATAGCCCACAGTGATTTCAATATTGTGTTTGGTACAGAGGTGTAGTTATTTCTTTAGTGGTTGGCAAAGCTAAGCTAATACCAGTTTGGTGGTATTAATAAGTCATATCTTTAGTTTAGGTTTCATGTTATCCTTCACAGTGACTGTTTGTGTGATGTTCCCTACCTACTCATATTTAAGCCAAACTCCTGGTAGTTGCCACCAGACACATTTCATTTGTATGCAAGCGTGGCATCTGTGTGGCAAGGTTCTGCCTGTCTGGCAAAGCAGGGGCTTCAGCACCGCTTGGTTGTCAAGAAACAGAGGCACTCAAGGGCCAAATGCAATTTACATAGCTATTCGGTTGCCTCTATTTATTTTGTGGCGTTTTTTTTTTTAAGACAATTATTTTATAGGGTATTCAAACATTTTAACCTTCTCTTAAAGGTGTCATTGCATCGTTTTGTCATCCATTTTGCATGGTCTCTAGTATTAATGAATGCCCTCTGAGCCGGTTTTGGTGAAAAAAATGCTCCCATGTGCCTGTTTCAGGCTGTTGATGATGGCGAATGATGTGGGCAGAAAGAACGACCCGTTTTCGGCCCTTATTCATGAATATTTGTGACGTTTAAATGACTTGCCTCTGATTGGCTAACAGCACTGCCCATCACAGTGATGATAGCCAATCAGAGGCGAATATTGTGTCTGGCTTCTCCAGTGCATTATCAACACTAACCTGGCACCATTCTGTCGACTGTACCGTGCTACAAACTCACGCACAAAATGTCTTCGGGTGACCTATCCTATCTCAAAAGGAGTGCAATTTAGGAAAAAACGACGCAATTACACCTTTAAGTCGGGTTGACAAGGTATGTGTGACCTTTTCAAGGTCTTTGCAAAAGTATATTTTATGTAGCAAAAAAGCAAAAAATGAAGACGAAATAAGAAAAGGAAGTAAAGGTGTGAGAGGTTTTCTCTGCCTCTACATTTTTTCTGTGTTTTCCACTTTTCCTGGTCCAAATCAATTTGGGTGGAGTTCCACCCTGTACCGAGCCCACGGAAAAGGAAAAGGCTCTGCTCTGAGCTGTGATGAATGAGCTCTCGGTGCTAACATTCGGATAGTTCTTGTTTATAGCATAGGAACATAATGTACCATAAATCCAACCCCCACTTTTAAGCTCTCAGATAACATTTTATCAAATTCACCAGCTCTTCCACTGCTGATTAAAAGGCAGTTTTTGTGCACCCAAATCCTTTTCTCTATTCTCCTCTCCTTTTTCATCTTTCATCTGCCTTGCCCGCCACCAACAGCCATACGCTTTGTCATTCCTGCACTCTTTCCGGCCTGCTGGTGTTATCACCACTATCTTCTCCCTGCTATCCCACACCAGCATCTTTCCTTTAAAAGCCACAGAACAAGGTAAAGGGAAGTGCCAAAATAATTCATTCGTTTTTGCGTTAAAAGAAGACAATTATTGTTTTGTGACCATCTCTGAGCCAGTTCCCCATGCCTTCATCAGGACTCAACGTTTAAATCCATCTCTAAAATAGCCTGAGCTCAGCATGTTAATGGCCAGCGTTCTCCAGGAAATTGCTTTCTAAGGACTAAATATTAGTCCCATAATTGTTATTATGCTTAATGCTTTCCCATTCTGGAATTGGTTTAATTATATACAATTGGTTAGCTGCAGGGCTAGCCTCACTTTGATATCCTTGCTAGCAATAAATTGTATTTTAATTGATTGGAATTCTACTTCATATGCCAATATGCAGAAGTTATTCTTGCTATTCTGAAGCTTGAAACCTTCAACAAGTTGGTTGAAAAGGCTTGACAAGAGAGACAAATCATAATTTAATTAAATTGCTACCCCCACCTTTCTTGAAATGGAAATTATAAGGATTGTATAAAGGATATTATCTCAGCTGATTGTAAATTGTATTCACATTTTTGTGATTGAAAAATAATGTCATTCTCTCAAAGATATAAAGATGAAGACAAGTGAGAGTGAGTTGTTGATGAAGTCAGTGAGGAGATGTGACACAGTAACCAAAAGTAAATTATATATATATAATGATATTTCAATGTGCATATGCATATTCATATATGTACGCTCACTGTTCGGTTGTTCAGCTATACTGTATATCATGGTGATTAGACCTTCACCCAAGGCTCCTGAGTTTCTCCGTCTCTCCGCCCTTCCAGAAGGCACCACTGGAAGAACAATTCAACCGCGGAGAAATCCAGGGGCAGGACTTTCTCCCCACAGTAGTCAATTGTTCCTCATCCCTTCTGGGGTGGTGTCTTAGTCTAGAGCTGCTCTTTAAGAATAGGGGAAGTGGAACAAGGGGAAGCTGCTGATGGCGAGGAAGAAATTGATTTCAGCCGAGCCCCTTGAATACTTTCGCTTGATGTGTAACTTGCTCTGTAACCTTCTGTTGATCTCTCTTCCTCTGCATCTCTCTCTCATACTCTCTCTTTCACTCACTCACTCATGCACACAGACACATGCACGCACGCACACACAGAATGGTGAAGAGATAATGGCAGCAAATATTGATTTCTGACATCCCACAATTAATTCATATGAAGACAAATATTTCCCATTGATGCATGTTAAACAGTCCTAAATTGCTTCGAAGGGTGAGCCAAAGTTAACTGTCAGTATCGGTTTCTGAAATTGCCTCTTCAGCCAAACCACTTTATGGAATCGATGGTCGGACTAAGAAGAAATTAATTGGCCTTGCAGTTCAATGTGAAACTGCAGATCCCCCCCACCCCACCAACCCAACCCATAAACATGTTCAACATTAGAGCTGCCTGGGTTGTATTTATATTATAGTTATAATAGTAATGCTAATAATCCTACATTATTATTATTATATTACTAATATATATTACTAGTATATACTATATTATGTTGCTATTGTTATATGCACATTCTTGTTCAAACCTCTGCGTGAATGAATGCAAGGTAGGTAGGTTGGTGTGCATGTGTAGATGGTGATGCAACAAAACATGTGAAAGTTGCAACCGAAAACCCATTATTACTTAACACAAAACACAAGATTTGTGTAACCAAACATATTAACACCACAGAGAACCAAAGTATCGCTAACAATAGCAACAACAGAAAATGCAATTATACTTAAGAAAAACATCTTGCAGCTCAGAAAACACAACCAGAATGGACATCGACAATTTCCCTCTGAGGCGTAGGATCACTGCATTTGCTTTCCTGGTGCAGTCACCGCAATTGTATGCCAACTTGCGGATCTTGCAATGGAAATGTCTGTTTTGTTGAAGGCATCTTCCCCAAGCATGTGGCAGGGACTATTACTGTTTCCATTGTTATCATGTTCATGTCAACTTCGTCTGCACACATCTATTTAGTTATGAGACAATGGCTGGAAAGGCGCTGGATGTGGGGAAATTACTGAGGCATCTGGAGAAGGCAGTCGAAAAACATTTGATAAAAATTTGTTCTCAAGCCATTATTGTATTCAATATCACTCCCTGATTTTTTACCTCTTTCTTCATTGTAATTCAAATGTTATGGGTCAAGAGCTACTGTAACATTCGATTGGTACTAATGTGTTACAAGTGTTACTTTTGATTGTTTAGATTGTAATGACGAATTCATTTATTGCTGACAACTAGGGGGCAGAACGTATGCTCCAAAGCAATCTTGCAGCTCAAGCACTCCAGATGCAAGTAAATTTAGCTATTGCACAACATTCCTTAACAGCAATTTTCAATAGATCTCCTTTTCATCCTTATTTTCATCTTCTGTTTACTTTTGTAAAAAGCAGACGCTTCTAATTAGCATCATGAAACTGAAGAAAAACTTTCACAATAAGTCATGCTGGTGTTCATTCTCTGATTCAGCCAAGCCACTATATGAATGTAATGCAATATATTAAATAAATGCAATAGTAGGGCATAGGGGTCCGAAGATTGATATGGTTGACAATTGGCCACAGAATTATTTCAGGGTGTATCGCTACTTATTAATTCCACTGAGATGCACTTCAAGAGGCAACGTACTTCTTTTTGCTCTAGCTTTCTCTCTGTCTGTCTTGTACCCCTCCTTGTCTCTCTCTCTCCTACTGTGTAGCCATTCACAGCATGAATGTACGCACACCTGTGCACAGGGAGTGTTGCGCCAGTACATGCTGTGACTCACTCAGTAAGTGTGTCCTGAGATCCTGGCAAAGGTCTGGCTCTTTCACATTCAACACCGCACCCTGCCAGCATTTTGATCCCTGCGCGAGGGCACTGGGGCAGGTCTGGACAGATGGTCATCTCTATCGGACTCTGTGGACTCTCCGACATGCATTTATATATTTGACCCATCAGACCCATACTGAGCCTGATAGGTAGACTTACTGTATACTTAAAAAGGATTTATCCACACTGAGAAACCTTCAGATACATGGGAAGGACCCGTGCTGCGCACTGTATAGCTGGAAGTATCCACTGTTGTCGGATGGTTGGCTGGCTGGCCTTGCTGGCTTCGGCTCCTGTACTGTTTCTCCATCGCGTCAGTCTGTTGATGGGGGACAAGGGCTGAAAAGTGTGTCCGTCTGTGTCCTTGATGTGTTAATATATGTATTTTAGTGTGTTGTGCTTCAAGGACACAGGCTATTACAGACAGTTCCATGAGTTAGGGAAAACACATTTCAAATGCATCCATTCATTCCAATTATATATATCTTGCATCTATATGGTTATTTATTTATTTATTTATTGAGCTATCTAGTCAAACAGACAGCAGGTGTACATATATACCGTTTGTTTGGCATTATTTTTTACCTTGCTGTAACCTTCAAAGGGGGAATTTGTCTGATGACAAAGTCAAGCTACGGGCACTTAAGCCGACGGCGGCAGCAATGTTCTGCTAAAGGCTAATCTGTTTGTGTGAAATAGAAATAAGCTGCCTCACAGGCCCTGTTTATCTCTGTATTCAGGCATAATGTTTGGAACAAACGCTGCAGCAAGCAAACCATCCATAACGAAATACCCTGTGGTTAGCATAGCAATGTGGCCGGCTACTCTCCAACTTAAAAAAATTAAATCAAAAACAATCATCACATTTTACCAAAAAACACTGCTAATGCCCAGTCAGGTATTGTGCAGGTTGGTGCTGACCTTATGCTTCTAAAAAAAACATTGTCAGGGGGATTAAGCGTAGGACCCCAGTTGAGGTCGATCAGAGGTGTGAGCTTGCGATGCCGATTTGCATATTTCTCCCTCAAATGTACGAGAAGACAGAGGAAGCACAGGGTGAGACGCTTGTGTTTGTGCGTTTGCTTGTGTATTTGTGTGATGATGATCAGAGTGGGTTATGTTAGGTAAACAGTTTCATTTCTGACACCATAAGTGTATGGATAAAAGCTAGATCAAATGGAGGCATGTGCTTGTGTGTGTGCACTTAACAGCCTTTATTTATCAAAAGTATTGTTCTATAATACTTACAATGCACTGATTGGAAAGAAAAACCTTTCAGCCTGCAGTCCCTCTACATAAAACCTTGGCTGGTCCTCCCAGAAGTCCATTATGTCCTCTGACATATCAGCATTTGTAATGAAAATATTGCATGCATCACAACAACACAGACACATCTGAGACTGGCATTGAGAACATATACTAAAACCTTTTTCACTGGAGGCAATTACGTAATGGATAGAAAAGTTACCTATTCTGGTGTCTGCTGCTGCAAGAGCGGTTAAATATTTTGCCATACCAAGGATCCCATTATTCTTCCTCTTTAGCGCTTGCCCGCAGCCAGTAAGTCAGCCATCTCCGAAGTGTAAAAGCCAGTCTTTGAAAGCATGGAATTTGCTTAGCAGTTTTCCAAAGACTGCCACAGTCCACAGGATTATGATTGCTACCGGCTTGTTTTGCAACACTTTGACATTACCAAGCAAGCTAAGCAGCCAAAGGCGAGGCAAAACAGAGCCAACTCACCACATGAAAACACAATGAATTTCTAAGCGTTTAATTTCTCCTTATGGAGGTAGTGTGTGTGGTAGGATGTCATTTCATATCTGCGTATGTCACACTGTGTGCAATATGTTTGTGTGTCTATGTCAGCATAGAAGGTCAACTGAGATTTATTTATGCATTTATTGTTTTCTACTAACGTCACGAAGTGTGGACATTGGAAACAGGGCTACTTACATGCAGAAGTCACTGCCCCAGGTAATACATTGTCCACTGTTTGGCCCAAAGCCTGTTAATTCCACTAATTAGGCCTAAGCAAAGCACACTGTGATCATTGGTCTAAATTATCTCATTGTGTTGATTACGGTTGTTGTTAATGATTAAGTGTTAGATAAAAGTCAACAATACAGGCTATCTACCATATCTTATGTTGAATGATTTTTTAATCTCATGAAGCAGCTTACTAAATTATCTCATGCAGGTTTTTATAGAGGACTTTAGCTGTTAGCTAAAGACAGGTCAGCATCCCCAGCAATCACTGATACTCAACCAGCCTCTGACCACCTCCTCCACCACCTCCACTACCCCTCAAAATGCTGCACCTGTATACCAAGCTACCATCGCAGGTTACTGGCTATTGGAAAACGTTCTCATGCTTCCGTCTTTGTTATGTCTGTCTATGGCAGACATGAGGTCTATTGCAACATGTGTTGTGTCTAATTTCACAAGCTTTGCATTGCGTGTGTTAAACGCGTTGAACAATCATGCTCTCATCAACTCATGGTCTCGAAGCCTGACTTATAGAATTATGTTTCCTCTGTCAGTCTCAGGCAAAACTGTGATTAAGACGTGCAGACGTGTGTGAGCACTCCTCAATTACCCCGTTCATTCCAAACAACAGAGAGCATAATTAGCTACTGTGAAGCTGACTAAGTCCAAATGCTATTGCATGGCCCTGTGCCCATGCCATTAGTTTGCTCAGGGAGCAAAGGACTGTTTTCTTCGCTAAAGGAAATTAGTGAAATCCTTGGACCATAATCGCTTCTGTCCAATGAAATTAGTCTGCAGGCAAAAATTGATTGGTGGTTGTTTTTCTAACGGCTAAGTCATCCGATGTGTTGCTGGTTCGGGTTGACCATCTTGAGATTATTAATCGATTCAAGTCCACGTTACTGCAGTTACCTAAAATGATGAGTAATGTTTGTTTCTCTTTAAAGTCAATATGTTCTCTATTCTATTCTATTATTTTGCTGTATTGTATGGTATATGTAACTTCATATACCGGTGCCCTTGGCCAGGTCTCTCTTGAAAAAAATTGTTTCAATATCAAGGGACTAACCTGGTGAAGTAAAGTAAAATAATAATTACATATCCTATTACGTCTTTAGTGTGTCATGCACAAAAAAATAACTGAGGTCTGTATGCATGCTATGTTGACAATAGTAGACAAAAGTTCTAATTGTTATGCGATAGGCATAATATACTATAGTAACTAGTTCTGCACCAACTTTCTGTGAAATGTGATCAGAGAAGGAATCATCCCGGCAGCTTTTGAACAATGCAGCCAAGAATGAGTGAGTCCTCTCTCTGTTATATCATCACACGGAGCCATGGCAAGTACATAAACGGAAGCTCTTATCGGCACTCCTGGAGGCAGCACATCCCAGACACACCCCGCCTTTCACACAAAGACATCCCCGTTATCCAATTTATCCTCCCTCAGAGAAAGATATGAATGCATATGCGCTTTTGAGTATGCGTGTGTTTTACTCTGGCATTTTTTATTGCCAGAGTGTGTGTGTGTGTGTGTGTGTGTGATTATTCTCTTCATTCAAATCCATTCACTTGTTCACTTACTACCCCAGACAATGCTGGCACACTTTGAAGACCCAAGTTTCTTGTCAGACTTTCTTTGTAGAGAGAGAGAGAGAGAGAGAGAGAGAGAGAGGGTGAGAGAGAAGGAGAGAGAAAGAGCCCTATCATGCATGCTTCAGCGGGTTCATTAATGCACGCCAGTGCGACTGTGAGTGTTGTTTGCGTGACTGTGTGTCAGCACTCTGTCATTGCTGACCCTGGCCTCTTTTGTCAGATCTGCAAAATAAACAAGGTAGAAGACACGTGGGGTTACGACACACCAGACAAATGAGAGGCAAACACATCCACACACACACACACACACACACACAGACAAACATGGCCGGATAGGTACTTGAACATGGACAAAGTAGTCTGTCGATAATCTTAGTACATTTAGAGCCTCTGACTTCAGCCCCTGCGCATTAGGGGTTGATTTAGGAGAGATTATCTGGGCTTGATAATGACAACAGCATCAGCCAGAAATCGATGGAGCTGACAATACCACTGGAGCTCAACTAAGCACATGTGTTTTGCACTCGCGTACGAAAAGCTCTTTGCAAGTCATACAGGGAACCCACTCTTCATGACTCCTGGCCTGTGTATGTCCGACCATCTCCCTGCTCTTGTTTGCATCATTCTCTTGATTGTGAAATTGTTACATACAAAATAAAGATGATTGAGGAGAATTATTTTTTGAAATAAAAATGCAGAGATTAGTTCTCCACTTCTCAAATGTGGACTGGTCACGTCGATTAAGATGTGAACTCGAACTCACAATTCCAACAGTTCATATTCAGCTTCAGGGTCTTATCTGAAATGAGAAAAAGAAAAAAAAGAAAAAAGTCCCATTCTCGACGGCTTTCAAGTTTTTCTAAGCCACTCAAATGTTCAGAGAATGTGGAAACTAAAGGGGGGCTTTGATTTCTGGAGTCAGCTTTGCCTGTCACTTTGTGTAACACGCTGGGCGGATCTGAAGGCTAAAACGGAGCCACGCTGCCATGCTGTCAGGCTTTTCCCACCCCTTCCATTTCACTGTTTGATTCAGACGTTATTGCTGAGAGCCAGTGATTGGCAACCAGAAGAAGATGCCATAGGTTAAGCACTTCCAATGAAGAGCCAATGTGAATGTGAACTGTGTACGTGTTTGACTGCAGAGCTGGCATCGTGGTGTTGAGCGGAAGACCCCTGAGAGTTTTTTTTCTATTTTGATTTATTTGTATGTATGTGTGTATATATGTACATACATACATACTGGATGTAGTATTTAACCTAAATGGAACACCATATATGCCACTCGGTGCATACTCTGGGAAGCACTTGGGAAGCTTGGCTTGAGAACAGAACCAATAAGCAAGTAAAACTGATGAGAACATGTGAATATATGACATGTGATGTGTTGTTATGTCAAACTCATTGAGAGTGTGAAATTCAACAAGGCAGAGAAAAAAAAACAAAAAAACATCCATACAGAATCGAGCGCGACACTACTGCCCAAGAGGGACCCTCTCTGTCCAGGTCAAAGAAGGGTTATGAGAAGTGCATTTGTCTGTGTCTCTGCAGTGGCGTGCCTCAGCATGCAAGCCGAACAACCCAAACCCAGAAGAGGAGTTAGGTGTGATGGACCCCCCAGCAACCCTTATCGCGCTCTGGTTCAGATAAATTACAGCTGCGGGTGACAGCAAACAGAGGGGTCGGGGCTGGGCTGAATGAGTTCACCGACCGGGCCTCTAAGGCTGCAGCCTCTCTCTCTCTCTCTCTAACTGAATGAACAAGTGAGCGTTGCTGGGCCTCCATGGTGGAACGAGGAGATACCCGGGGGTATCAACGTGGCTATTCTTGATAGGCTCCAATATTGACGGCCAGGCAGTATAGGAGTGCCATACGACTGCATCATGTTCGGTATGTGATGCGCTTTGCCACAGGCTGTTAGTGCTTTCCAAACATCTGTTCCTCTTAAGGATATGAGGATATTTGGAACAGGGAAAACGAGGAAAAACACAGTGATCGGGCCTAGCAGTTATATGGTGCTATAATTGGTTGCTAATTGATGATCGTTCGGCTCTCAGGTAATTGGTTGCTGATGTGCCAACTTTCAAAAGGGTCGGCTGCTCACCGTGATCTGCAAATTAGCAGAGCTGGCCCAAAACCCCAATGGCTAATGGACTGTGCGTTGCTTTTGAATCTGACGTTCACGTACCACTCCCCAAACAGCAGGAAGTGCCATGCCACGGCGTCATTGGGGTGGGTCCTGTTGTGTTCCGTGGGGAACCAGGACATCGGTAACTGGCGTGGGGGACACTAAGCCGCTCTCTCCGAGTGAGTGATTTCTGGGCGGAGCTTCTCCTTCAACACTTTGGCCGGAATTCAGTCAGGCATAGCTGGGCTAAATCCAGAAGTTGAGAGCGTAAACAGCATTTGTAATGGGATATTAGCCTAAGCTGTTCCCTCATTTGTGGTGTCTGTCTCATTTCATGGCTGACATCTGAGCGCTGTGGAAGTATATTTTAAGGTGCAGGAGGATCCCGATCCTTCATCTAGGGAAAATCTAATCATTCCTGGCATCTGTCAGTCACACTCGGGCGATCAGAGCCAAATGTAATGGCATCTGGAGGAGAGCCTTTATGAATGCAGGTAATGGCCGCCATAAATGAATGTGATGTACCCCTGAGGGCTATTGCGGGCCTCCTAACATGCTCACAGGATGCATAGGAAGACCGTAATGACATTCAGAGCAACTCATAACGGTCACATTTATGGCTTCTTCATATCCTTTGACATCAATCGGCGCAGAGCGGATATGAGCCCTGTCCCTGTCCTCTGAGACAGTTAATGTCATAGGAATGTATTCGCG
>OMKN01067763.1:33335-52156 GCA_900302345.1 Melanonus zugmayeri
GGGGGGGGGGGGCTTATTTTAAGACAATCATGTAAGCTCTCGCGCTCTAGGGTATAGGAGGAGTAGGCTGTGAACTGTCTAATAGGTGACCGAGACCTGTCCTGCTGAGGCCAGCTAGGCCGCCCCAGGTTCCTTTGCGGCCACTGCCTATGTGTCCCCCACCCACTCAGCCTCTGTTTGCCGGTCCTTCTACCGGGCGGCCTTCATCCTCCTCCGCCTCACCCTGGCTCCCTCGCAGGGCCACAGCCCTCACTTTGGGAACGGGCTCGCTCTTCACACCTCCAGGACTATGTTACTATTGCCGCTTTTCCACTACCGTGCCATGCCGTACCGGGCCGCAGTACCCGTGCCGATTTTAGCTACTGCTCTGGGGTCGGTACCAAGGGTACTATGCGTGCTGCTATGCAAATGTGCCGACCGTAGATGGGTCAATGGAAATCATTACAAATACATCATCCCATGAAAGAGAGAGTTTGGCTGTTTTCGAAACCGCAGGCTGTAAACTGTAATTTTCGCTCTAGGGGCTGTTAATATGTCACTTTATTTTTCAGGCGACAAAGTAGATTCAGAATATGTAGTCAGTTCAGATATGCGATAGATATGTGTGCCGTCCTGTACTGTGCCGTGCTGGTCAATGGAAAAGCGGCATATGTTTCACACATAAACTCTCAGGGCCTTCTCCTGTTCTTAGAGAGGCTGTTCTAATGATGCTCAGTTGCTTTGAAAGGGGGGGGAATTGTTAAACATTAAAACCGTGTGGATCTCAGTTCTTTAATTGGACATCAGAATATAACAATAAGCAATTTCTTTTTTTCTTTGGCTTGTGTACAATGTCAGTTGGCTAGTAGGCCTATTTTTTTTAAATGTATTTAACCGTATTTATTCAGATGATGGCTATACCTCACACTGATGTTTTATGCTCACACATCACACAACTTTATTCGAAACCAGTAGTCAGTAATCAAACATCCTCTTTATTTTTAGTGTTAACTGTGCCTCATTGTAAAACAACAATCAAGCCATACAAAATGCTTATGCTCTTTAAAAGCTCAACTATTCCTGGTGTTACGTAACAGTAAAGAGTATGAGAGCACATGTAGGGTGAACAAAAATTGGGGGAAACGGGAACATTTAGAGGCCTGGACAGACCACAGGGCAACAGAAGGAACATGCAATTAAACAATTAAAAGTTAATTAAAAGTATGATGTATGAAACAAAAACCTCTGTCATGTCTTTAATGTGGTTTATCTTTTTGCATTGTGAATCTCACTTTCCTTTAAAGTGTGGTTGGATATTGCTGTCATAATGCAAAAAATAAACACTTGATGCACACGTGATGCACAATCAAGTACAATAGTACTATTCCCACCATGTTTAACGTAGAAACAGCCAAACTCATATTTACCAATTTGCCAAGGTCCTTGACACTTGTACCAAGTTTCATAATGATACACATTTCACATTTGTTGGGGAGCTACAAACATTTAGGTGAAAGGCCACACCCAAATGTCAATAGTGGCCATATTGTTTATTCAAGTGATCAGAAAAAGTGTTTTTTGTTTAAGACTGCTGTTGAAGCTTCACCTCAAGTTGAGTGCTACTATAAAGGTTTTTCAGAAAATCCAAGATGGTGAAACGAGTTGGTGAGACGAACTGTAATGGTGTTATTGACTTTTGTGTTCAGTATGGTTGGTTGCAACTGTGTACCAAGTTTAGTACTTCTAGGACAGTGGTAGTGGGAGTTATGAACTGTTAACAGGACAGAATTTCCAAACATTGCCATGGCAACATAATATTTAATTTATGAGTAGTGGTTACCCACATCAATATGCCTGCCAAGTTTCACGTCTCTAGCATAAAGCAGCTCACAGGAAATTGACGGAAGGCAGGAAACTAAAAATGATAAATAAATGAATAATAAATGAATAAATAAATACCTACAAACACTCACCTGGACCTACGGTCCTGGTACCCCTAACAAAAGTGTCAACAACATGAATAACAAGTCCATTTTATCTATGCAAGTCAAAGGGTTTCTCGCAAACTGCCACTATTTTTAAACAGGCTGAGACGATTATGAACATGTTGTGCCCTTCATGTAAACGGATGTTTCTTTTTTAATCTAGATCCAATCTTGATTAAAAAACGGTTGTAAAATCTAAATAAACAGGGCCTTTGAGATTGGCATGTCTGAGCTTATTGATTTTCATAGGAAGTCAAGGGACACCAGCAATTTCACTACAGCGCAAGAAAATAATGGTAAATGAGGTAGAGGGTCATTTAAAAAGTATATCAGACTATGGGCTGCCACTAACGGATCGATTAATTTACATCCAAAAATGCATAAAATTAATTCAGATAGCTTTGCCTTTGACTGAGAGCAAGAGATAAAGAAAGGAGAAAAACAAATACGTCATCATTATTTAACATGTAATACTTAATGTAAGATATAGTAATATTCCCTATGTTCTTTTAACTTAAACTGTTGGGTATTCAAAAGAATCTCGAATCAGGAGATGATGGTATATCTAACCAGACTTTATTTAACACTGGGTAGATCTGAGGCAAAAAGGAGGGTTTCTATTAAAATAAAAAAAACGCGGTGCACTGCAGCTCTAAGCCAAACCTAAGAGGTCCTAGTGACGACAGAGAGAATGCAAAAGGTGTGAATTCTTTCCTTTAAACCAAAGGGGAGGAGTTTTCATGGTACTTCCCACTACGTTCCCCATTGGCCGAAGCACAGGGGAGGCCGTGTCATACCACAGTGTTTTCCAGGTGTCCCCTGTTAAGAACTGCATTACCCAGAATTCTATGTGTGGTCACCGGACGTGATGTGATTATAATGTATCCCATATGTGTGAGTCATTACGTATTCCTTCTATATTATCTTTTCCTCCCCTGTGTATTATGTGTATTATTAAGAAGGTAGATATGTGTGTGGATTTAATCAGTACACACATAGCATAATATAATTAAAACAATTTATAATTATTCAACAAAACCTTTAATTATATTGATCGCAATTATTCAAACATACCTATATACCTATATATGACATTCCATACACAAACAGACATATGCTTAACATAATGGCAGAAATAAAATAATTGGATCCACCCCAGGCGTGCGAAAAACGCAGGAAATCACAGGACGCAAGCGCCCATCCATGCAAGATAAAATGCCCACCCACAAATGTGATAGCGAAGCCTGTGGTCCGCAGAACCGCCATCTTCAGCTCCCTAGCTTCGCCAGATAGAAGCAGTTCGCTCGAACCGAAGGAAATCATGATGGCACCAATGTGAACATGGAGATAGGCAGACGTGGAAATAGGCCGAGCTGGGTTGGGGGTGTCCTCGTGGGGTCAGCCCTCGCGTGCATATGTACCATCAAAGCACCGGTGGGTGCACACGACAATAATTAGATGAGGTATACATCTAACGCACACACACCGTCAATCAATGTAGAATAATTCATTGAAAATTCTAAAGTAGCAGCAAACGAGTGATTATGACTTTAATAATGAGCGTATGTAGCAGCCAATAGCAAAATCTCTCCCTTCTAATAATAACGCATTGGTAATTTGTTTCATAATAGAATATACTACACTTATTAAGGGCCCGATCACATACTCTTGCATTGACGAGCGGGGCCCAGCGCCCAAGGTTGAAATATTGAACTGTTATGTGCGGTCAGAAACGTGAGGTGCATCAAAAGAAAGCAGCTCAGCACAGGTGTGCTGTATCATAGGAAAACAATGGTAAAGAGGGCAGCGCAGTTTAAAAAACACTCGGCCCACTGTGTCTTTGTCTTTTCTGGCGGTCCACCTTCCAGAACAGCACCTGCATGCTTTCTTTTCAGGTGTTCGCCCACGGCGGTAGTGCTGCTGTGAAATGCCATAGACATTTTGCACAGCGAACAAACGGCCGCTTTGTTGTCTGGTATTCCCAGAAGCTTTTGGTTTGGGGAAACTTTTACACGCAACCACTTTGGTAGTAGACTCTGCTGCAGCCACAATGTTTTTTTGAAATCTGTAGGTGTTGACAGGAGCCGACCGATGACGGGAACCAAAAGTGACTGACGTGAACGCAGCAATTACAGGATATTGAAGTGATATTGAACACATTTATTATAACAAATTGAACGATTCGCGTTTTTAAAAAAAGATTACAAATATTGAGGTAGACGCATTTTCAGCGTCAACGTCATTGATGGCGTCGACAAATCACGGCAGCCCTAATGAGACTAGAAATCAAGCTTCTGCATTAGTTCAGGCAGGCCACGGAGTCAGCTCGGCTAACTAGGTCAACACGGACCAACATGCTGGTTGCTCATTGCCTGCCTGTCTTTCAACGTCTACCTGCTTCCCGCTGTCGAATCCGCCTCCCCGACTACCCTTCTGCTTGCTTGCTGTTCTCCCTGCGCCCTCCGCCGATCCTCCGCCGATTCCCCGTCTCTGACTACTGCTGTTTAGTCACTACTCACCTGCTGCCGGCATGTCGATCCCGGCTTTCGAGGAGAACCATGGCAGGTTGATGCGTTGGGGAAACCTGGCACCAGCATTCCGAAGCAGAGGAAGCATCCGAGAACAAGCGCCGCTTAATCTGCCTGAACGTTCGCTTGGCAAGTACATTTCCAAATGCTCTGAATTATATGACCAAAGCATCGTAGTTGTGGCGATGTGTTGGTTATGTTAAAAGATAGCGTTTTAAAAGGAAATCTTCGAATCAGGAGACGATGGTATATTTAACCGGACTTTATTAAAGTTAACACTGGGTAGATCTCAGGAGAAAAGGAGGGTTCTACGAAAATAATAAACGCGGTGCACTGCGGCCCGGCCTATCTAAGCCAATCAAATGGGACCAAGAGAATGAGCAAGGTATGAGTTTTTCCCTGTAACCCAAAGGGGAGGAGTTTCCATGGTACTTCCCACTACGTTCCCCATTGGCCGAAGCGCAAGGGAAGCGGAGTCCTACCATGGTGGTTACCATGTGCATTGAACTGAACTGCATTACCCAGAATGCTGTGTGTATGGTCACATGACGTGACGTGATTATAATGTATATGTGCGAGTCATTATTACTTCTTTATTATTATTCTTCTATATTACTCATTTACTCCCCGTGTATTATAATGAGAAGATGGATATGTGTGTGGATCTAATCAGTAAATGCATGGCATAATATACTATATACATTTTATAATTATTCAACAGTAACTTACATGTTTATGCTTCATGACGTGAAACCGGGTGATAGTAACGACAATCATAGCACTCACATCTTTGTGCAGGTCGAGCTATTTTCGGCGGTGGTTGGGTGTGTTTTGCAGTTAAGAGATTTTGGGCTTGAAACCATTCGCTGTTCTGGGCGCTCTGGCTCACTGTGCTGGGCTGCTGTGGGCTGTGTGTGTTTTCATGTGGCTGCTATGAGGAGGAGGAAGCGCTGTTGGTCTCAAAGTCGGTACCATAGCAATGAGTATCGCATTCTATTAAAGGGCGCATTTTATTTAATTGAGGTTATTTTGGGGCTGCTCTCTCTGCCTTAGGATTTCCGCATGCGCTCACAGGAGGGCTTCGGTGTGCGCTCATAGAAGGGCAGAGAGCCCCCAGAAGCTGCGCTGCTTTCCCTGCCCTAGGCTTTCCATGTACGCTCACAGGAGGGCTTCTGTGTGCATCGATGGAAGGGCAGGGAACTCTTTAAGACCTCTCCAGATCAGTGGAGTTTCTGCAAGACATGGTTGGCTTGGATGCAGGTCCGAGCTCAGGTTCTGGTCTCTTCTGTGCGACAACGGAACAGCATCTTATTCTTTTATAATGATGGTTGGAGTCTTCTTTAGCCCTCAAATGTTTGGGGGGGGGGGGTTTCAAATGTTTTGTTATGTTTTATAACGGTGGCCAGTGGTTGGCCAAAAAAATTGTTAACTTTGCTGCAAACTCTCTGTCTATTGCTCCAATGGGATTGTTATAGCTTGTCTTCGTATGATTCTGCATGGTCGTACTTCACCTTTCTTTGTGCCACGTTTTTCTGTACTGTTAATGTCTTAATTGTTAGTGCTTTTAGTCCTGCAAATGCAGCCTTCTCCATCAACGGTCTCGTCGCAGGCCTCCAATTTAATCTGCGCTGTTTGGATCCATCCACCAACGGGTTCCTCAGAAAACCATCTCTGTTTAATGTAACCACAAGGCAATGATTTTCGTCTTCCGTTACCTCTTCCACTTTGCATAAGCTAATATCATGTTAAGGCTCGGGTGTTTTGGTTCTTATTTAGATCCATTAGAATCAGTCTTGCTCACATCTTCTATGGTTTTCTCAGAGGTGGCGAGTTTCTACGCACACAGAATCTTTCGATTCATCACACGACCTCACAATGTCAGATGTATCAATTAATCTCATTACTTCACTATATAAGACGGAACATCCGTCTTAATTTCTGAATCTAATACTACTTTTTGTCCCTTGACTTCCATGTCTGCCTACTTGGGGAGCCGCCTGCAAGCCACCCAGCAGGAGCCTCTGTTTGCCACGGAGGAGGACAAACCTATGTCCAGAGCTTGGTTTGCCTCTCGCCTCCACCTCCTCTGCCAATTCTGCAGGCTCCCTCCTGAACGCTACACGGCTCATTCCTTGCGCATAGGAGCTGCAACAACCACAGCATCCACGGCTCCCGTCGCAACACTGAAGGCCATTGGGCGATGGTCTTCATCGGCTTATGAACGCTACCTCCGGCCCGACGGACAAGCCATTCTGGATGCACAAAAAACGATGAGAGCGTCCTGCGCGGATGGTTCGAACTATGTAGTGGCAATAGCATAGCTGCTCAGGTTTTTTTTTTTTTCTCATGGCAATTTTGGGGGCTTGCTGCTGTTATAGCATAGCTGCTAGGTAATTTCATTGGTAGCGTAGCTATGTTTTATCTGGTTATGTTGGCATTACAATTACTCTAACTAGCTCATGCGCTTAGAGTGTCTCTGGCCTCCATGTACCAGGAAGACCAGGGCGTTGCTGGTATGGTCGTTTTGGGGGGTTCTGCCTTAGCATTCCATGGATGCTCACAGGAGGGCTTCTATGTGGCCCTCATGGAAGGGCAGAGAGCCCTAGAAGCTGCGCGTGCTTTCCCTGCCCTAGGCTTTCCATGACGATCGCAGGAGCGCTGTATGTGTGTTCATGGAGGGGCAGGGAACTCTCCAGAACAGAGCCATACCACCAAATGTAATATTGTATATGCAAATAAAAGTTTATTTTGACTAAAGTGGTCCTGACTGAAATCAAGATTCTGCGTTAGTTCAGGCAGGCCACGGAGTCAGCTCGGCTAACTAGGTCAACACGGATAGTGCTGAGTCATGCTACCATGTCAGCTGATCGTCTATAATAGCTCCTATTGTCTTATTCAAACAGGGCGCATTATTTAAGGCGGGCTCTGTCTGCCTACCTCCTCCCCAGCTCCTCTTACAGGTGTTTGGACGTAAACCACGTCATTATTGCATGCGCCATTGTCGCATGTTCTGTTCTGGACTAGGGTTCTGCTTTGCATTCCATGGGCGCTTGCAGGAGGGCTTCTGCGCGGCCCTCATGGAAGGGCAGAAAATCCCCTAGAAGCCGAGCTTGCTTCCCTGCCCCTGGCATCTCCATGACAATCGCAGAAGCTCTGTGTGCGCTCATGGAGCGGCAGGGAACTCGCCAGAACACATTATTTCTGTTACCGGACTAGGGTTCTGCTTTGCATTTCGTGGGCACTCACAGGAGGGCCCTCATGAAAAGGCAGAAAACTCCCTAGAAGCTGAGTTGCTTCCCTGCCCCAGGTTTACCATGACAATCGCAGAAGCTCTGTGTGTGTTCATGGAATGGCAGGGAACTCGCCGGAACACCATGTTATTGTTGTGTTATTTATTTTGTGTGCTCTGTTCTGTACCGGGGGTTCTGCCTTAGCATTCCATGGGCGCTCACAGGAGGGCTTCTGTGTGGCCCTCATGGAAGGGCAGAGCCCTAGAAGCTGTGCATGCTTTCCCTGCCGTAGGCTTTCCATGACGATCGCAGGAGCGCTGTGTGTGTTCATGGAGGGGTAGGGAACTCTCCAGAACAGAGCCATACCGCCAAATGTAATATTGCATATGCAAATAAAAGTTTATTTTGACTAAAGTGGTCCTGACTGAAGTATCTTTAGATCTCTAGTTAGTACATGATGGCACTTTTATCCAAAGTGACTTATTGAGATTAATTGAGATGCATGTCATTAAGTAGCAGGAAGGGGTTAGGCACCTTTTAGTTTCCCTTCATGTCTATATGGTGATAAGGGTCACCATCCAGCTTCATATGGTGATAAGGGTCACCCTACCCGTGTCTCCAGCTTCTGCAGCTCCTTCTTGCCGCCCTTGAGAGCGATCTGCTCGGCCTCGTCCAGGCGCTGCTGCAGGTCCTTCACGGTCACCTCCAGGTTCTTCTTCATCCTCTCCAGGTGACCACTGGTGTCCTGCTCCTTCTTCAGTTCCTCCACCATCATGGCCACCTGCAAAGGAAACACTCGATTACTTTTTCCGATATCAAAATAAAAGCCTTCCAGGGATGCAATTCAAACTGGATCACTTTGTGACATGGCTATGACTTCCCATTAATTACTATTTAGTCACTTTTATCCAACATGATTTACAGCGATTCCAAAAATGTGTTATTAATAAGCAGGTATGGGTTAGGGCATCTTTCGCAGGGATGCGTACAGGTAGGTAACCTATACTACAAGAAAATTAAGAGAGAAAATTCAGATGGAGAATTACGTCCACAACGGCCTTCTTGGCCTTATCTTCTGCGTTCTGGGCTTCCTGGATGGTGTTCTCCATGTCAGATTGCAGCTGAGTAATATCAGACTCCATCTTCTTCTTGCTATTTAGGAGACCAGTGTTCTGTCCAGTGGAGAAAGATAACTGTAACTTAATAGTATAGAACTTAGTGAGTGATTTCAGTTTGTTGTCAATAGTAACAATTGTTTTAATAATATGGTAAATGGACTGCATTTATATAGTGCTTTTCTCCAAAGCGCTTTAGTGCCTCACATGCACCCATTCATACACACATTCACACACTGACGGCGGTCAGGAGCAGTTAGGGTTAGGTGTCTTGCTCAGGGACACCTCGACACTTGGCGAGGAAGAGCCAGGGATCGAACCAGCAATGGCTCCTGAGCCATTGTCGCCCATGAATAATGAATATTATAAGGCACATCACTTGCATTTCATAGTGAAGTATTCAAGGCTTTTAAACAAAAGTTCTCCTCTCTTTTGACATTGATATCGCAATTTTTTGCCTGTAGTTTACTTAGTTCACTTATCGGCCCGTTCCTCTGCTTCATAGAGGTCATGCTGCACTTTCCGAAACTTACATTAAGGGGGAACCGTAGGACAATTGTGGTCATTGGTCCGTGATTTGTGTCCTCCATTGGTCCAAATAGCACCATGATGTCAATGGGCCAACTTTTCTGCAATCTTTTTTTCTTGTGGAAATGGAGTTGACATTGCAGACCATGATTTTTTGACAACACGCCTATGAAGCAGTACTCTGTTATATTAGAAAACAGCCGAGCATGACGGTTCCCCTTTAAGGAAGGTCTGCTTTCTTGAATTGAGTTACAATTCTTTTTTTTGCGTTTTTGTGTCACCTGGGAGTGAAGCAACTGAATCCTCTCGCTGACGTCCACCAGCTCCTGCTCGGCAAGCTTGCGGCTCCTCTCTGACTGCTCCACTGCTTCCCTCATCTCCTCCACCTCAGCTGCCAGGAGGGCAGTCCGGCGCTCCACCATGGCCAGCTGCTCCTTCAGGTCCTCCTGACTGTGGAGTGCTTCATCCAAATGGACCTGGGTGTCCTGCAAGGAGATGGAGGATTGTTGCTTAGAAAGTTGGTTTAGAAAATGGCTCTGGATCATTTGGAGAAGGCCGTCTATTGGCACCACCATTGGGCACTTTAAAAAAAAAAAAAAATGTATGTACACTTTTGGAGTGTGCCGTGTATTGTGTTGTATGATGTCATTGACCCCTCATATAAAAAAAAAAGAAGCAGTTTAGCTGCCTTTTTGTTTATTTGTTACACTAGAATCCTGGGTCAAAGGAGTTCAAACATCTAGACATAGCAGAAGAAACAGTGGCAGTGTAGTTGGCCGCCAACCTTGTATTGGGACTGCAGGTTCCTGAGCTGTTTGGTGGCATCAGATGCTTGGCGGTTGGCATGGCCCAGGCGGGTCTCCATCTCGTTGATGTCGCCCTCCAGCTTCTTCTTGAGGCGCACGGCGTCGCTCCGGCTGCGTGTCTCAGCATCCAGGGCGCTCTGCAGGGTATCTACAGTCCTCTGGTGGTTCCGCTTCAGCTGGTCCAGTTCCTCATCCTTCTCCGACACCCTGCGATCTGCCTCCGACCTTATCTGGTTCAGCTCCAACTGGAGATGCAGAAGTTTGGCCTCTTCCTGTTCCATGGAGGACTGGAGGATGACACGTGAATCAAGTACTGACGGTACTATTTCACGAAACACTTTGCATTATGAATGTGAATATGAATCCAGAAAATCCATCTAACCAAGTGATCCTATGTGTGACCACTACAGGCCGATTTAGTCTGGTC
Organism: Melanonus zugmayeri; assembly: GCA_900302345.1. Taxonomy (NCBI): domain Eukaryota; kingdom Metazoa; phylum Chordata; class Actinopteri; order Gadiformes; family Melanonidae; genus Melanonus; species Melanonus zugmayeri. Next base: position 43,934 of record OMKN01067763.1, read on the forward strand.
TCACTAGTGCTGGAAAGAAAAACAGCACCGACTGGTGAAATTCCATTCCATTGTTAGCAAATCATTGTGTTGTTATCATTCAATGCAGAGAGACACATCTTCATTCGGCAATAGGGGTGGATATCACTCTGATATAGATATCACGCAAATATAATGTATAATGATAAGGAAACCCCTTCAATAGATTCAACACCCTTGGTCAGATGTGTCTTAACTGCTATCAGTAGAAAATAAAACCAAACAATTCTTAAAGAATAGTACCTCTGCTTCCTCGAGAGCAACTTGGATTTCCCTCTTGTCCTGTTCCACTTGTTTAGCAGCTTTCTCCACCTCGTGGATGGTCTTCGCAGACTGGCCCAGTTGTTCGGTGATATCGGTTATCTCCTCTGTAAAACAAGTATCTTGTTAGATGACAATAAAAGTCCACTCGATGTCCACAAATGATAATCTTGCGTCCAGCGTTTCTTTCTTACGGTGGAGGTTTTTCTTCTCCCGTGTCATGCTCTCCAGGTGGTCCAAAGCCTCCTCGTAGGAGTTCTTCAGCTTGAACAGCTCAGTGCTAACCGTTCTGGACTCCCTCTGAGAGACCTCCAGGTCTGACTGGCTCTCCTCCAACTTCTGTTTCCATTCACCAAGAACCTGAAGGAGGAGTTAGGGTGTTTGACTCCCAGCCGTAAGGTTCTGGGTTCAATCTCCATGTCTGCAGTCTTACTGTAGGTATCCTTGAGCAAGATGCCCCTAACTCTTACCTGACCTGTATCTGTATCTCACTGTAAGTCACTTTGGATCATTTTTATTGGGAATGTCAATAATCCATAACCCATAATCAACATATTGAGTTTACCCTGTGTCAGAAGAGTTGATTATTATTGTCTCACTACATGAATACACTATTATGAGGAAACTGCCCTTCTAGTCCAGAATATACTGTACCTTGTCAAAGTTCCTCTGCTTCTTGTCCAACATGGCGTTGGCGCCGTTTGACCGCTCCAGCTCCACCATGAGGTCCTCCACCTCCACCTGCAGCCTCTGCTTGGTCTTCTCCAGCGACCCACATTTGGCGTTTATGGCCTCCGTTGACTCCTCAGATTCCTGAAGCCTTTGAGCCAACTTCTTCCTTTGTGTCAAAGTTCAATCTCTTTCTCATTTCAGGAAAAGATTTGACGTAACTTGATTTGCATTGAAAATCTTGTAATGCTTATTCTAAATAAAGACAAAGATTTGAAACTCTTAGATTGATAGATTAAGTGACTTGCTAAGATGGGGGGGGGGTTGTGCAGTGTGCAGCATTCCTGAGCAACATAAACCTGAAACTTGTACCACTGGAAGGCCACAATGCCAACCACCAACCAACACCAGCAAAGAGTTCCTTACTTGGCCTCCTCCAGCTCGTCGGTCCTCTGGATGGCGTCGGTCTCGTACTTGGTCCTCCACTGGGCTACCTCACTGTTGGCCTTGGACAGGCCTCGCTGCAGCTCCGCCTTGGCCTCCTGCTCCTCCTCATACTGCTCCCGCAGGAGCTCACAGTCGTGGCGTGCAGACTGCAGACCATGGGCCAGGGAGTTCTTGGCCTGAAATGCACAATAAAAGTGAATACACACATATGACGAATGATAAGAGAAGAAGGAATATCAGCATTAGTACACGGGTTGGTTTGTGTTGCCCTTTATGTAGTCTCACAAATCAGACTTTAGATTAACATCTAAAGACTTTAGATTAACATCTAAAGTCTGATGGCAGACAAGCTCAAATCTGTGTGAATGGGGCGTTTCACTTTCTTTCACTTAAAATTTGTTTCAATCAATCATGTTTCTGGGGACAGGGATCTGTAGGCGCACGTTACACGGAATGGGTCTCGACTGGAAACAACCTGACCGGCGGAACCACAACAAACGTGATATGGCTGACCATCAATTGGAAGGGACAACAAGGGTAATCCGAGATTACCCTTATGTATCTGCTGACCTTGATCTCTTCGTCAAAAAGCCTCTTCAGCTCCTCGATTTGTTGACTGCCTGCGTTCTTCACCCTGTGTATCTGAGACAGAGCGGCCTCCTTCTCCTCAAGCTGCCGGGAAAGTTCCCCTGTTGTGGGTTTTAGTCAATGGTTTATGCATGCCAATACATTTAATATAGTTGTTTTGTGCTTTTAATAAGGACTGATACGTTTACCGTTTTCTGTCTGCAGACAACAGGTGAGAGTAGTGTAGTCGCTGAGAGACCTCTGGGCGTCCTCCGCTTTGCTTTTGTATTCATTGCTTTGGTCTTCCAGGCTCCTGCATAGTTTTTCCAGATTGGCCTGAAATATTTAAAGACAATTAACTATTTAGTACTATTTCACTATGAAGTAATTTAGCATACACTTTTGTCCAATGTGACTTGCAGTGAATTCATATACAGGTCATTTATATGAATAAATGACCTGGTAGGGGTAGGGGTAGGGGTTAGGGCATCTTGCAATAAGGATGCATACAGGTAGGCTGCAAACACTATCCTGCCCCCAATTTAGGACACATAACAAATGAAAAACTCTTACCTTGCTCTTCAGAACACTCTCCATGTTGCTGACCATGTCGTCCACCTCTATCTTGAGCTCGCTCTTCTCCTTCTCCAGCTTCTGCTTCACCCTCTGGAGGTTGTCTATCTGTTCGCCAAGCTCTGCAGCGCAGTCGGCCTGTTTCTTGCGCAGGACGGCCGTCGTGGACTCGTGCTGCAGGGTGCACTCCTCCAGGTCACGGCGCAGGCGGTGGAACTCCATGTCTCGTTTCTTGTTGACCTCCACCTGGGCGGCGGTGGCTCCTCCAGCCTCTTCCAGTCTCTCACTGATCTCCTCCAGCTCCCGGGACAGATCAGACCTCTGCTTCTCCACTTTGGCCCGAGACGAACGCTCCGCTTCCATCTCCTCCTCCAGCTCCTCGATGCAGGCCTGCAGTAGTAGTAGTAGTAAAAACGTACTAGGTTGTGCAGCACATTTGGAACTACTCCAATATTGATTGTATGCTTTGATTGTTCTCAGCCTAACTTGTAAGTCTGCTAAATGATTAATTGTGCACTTAACTGTAGTAGTAGTCTGTTTTATGACAAGAGCAAAGTGAGGAAAATATGGGAAGTATCGACAGTAATGGGTTAGAGTGGGCCTGTTAAGCCATTTAGGACTGGAGGAGTGAAGTGAACCCCTGGATAGATATCCAGGGGTTCACTTCACTCCTCCTTCAAAGAGCAGCAGGTATACCTGCTGCTCTTTGATTTTCTTTTGGAGTTGTATACTAAGAGCTTGTTCATCTTCCATTCGCTTCTGGTGGTTGATGACTTCAAAGTCCTTTCTGGAGAAAAAAGACAAAGACACCATTATTTGGTTATTATATCTATAATATTATTGCCTAGTTCATAAGCTTGACACATGATCCATAGAGGATCTTAGTCTCCAGTGAGATGAGGTGTGTGTACTGTTTCAGTGTTTCCTCCAGCCGCTGTCGGTCACTCCCCATGTCCATGATGGTTTCCTGGGACAGCTTGAGATCTCCCTCCAGTTTTCTTCTGGATCTTTCCAGATCGGCTCGCACCTTCTTCTCTTGCTCCAGGGACCCTTCGAGCTGGAAGATGTTAACAATTACATGTTTTAAATGTTTTTAACCTTTTGCACAGCAGCAAATGTAGAAATGTTGTGAATTCTAGTGGTTCTCAACTGGTGAAATTTGACAGCAAATGACAGCAAAGTCACACATATGGTTATCTTCTACTAAGTTGTAGTTATTCTTGCATGCATTCTCACATGGTTCCAAAATCCTGTTCTGGGATGGTGATACGTACATCGTCAGCCTGTTGCTCCAACTTGACCTTAGTCTTGGTCAGGGAGTTCACTTTATCCTCTTCAGCTTGGAGGTCGTCCAGAGTCTGCTGATACACCTCTTGTAAAGATGTTATCTCCTTGGAAGACTTCAGCAGGTGTTCCTCCAGCACTGCCAACTCCTCTACCAAGTTCTTGACCTGCGGAGAGGCACTTTGTACATTTAATACATTGTCACTTTTATGCGATCCAATTGTAAGCTGAAGGGTCAAAGCATATTCCTTTTACAATTTGTTCCATCCCACCAGTTCTACTCATAAATATGTAATATCATGGAAGTTAGATTTGCTCCAAGTCTTTCACAATGTCTTAAAGAGATGGCCTTTATTGTGCCAAACCACAGGCTTTCCCAAACGTTTTCATGCCATGACCCACCTGTGGAGTTACCTTTGGCCTGCGACCCACCAAATATTTCTCCATTCTCTACGTATCATGTCAACAAAATATAAATGTCCCTATGTATATTATTCATCAATACAGTATTCTATGTTTTAGTCTTTAGACTAATGATCAAATGAGAGACATGGCATGTGGGTATGCATGTTTATTTATGAAAAAAAAAAAAAAAAGTTCACAACCCACAGTTTGAAGACCACGGTCCACCTACCTTATTTTCTGTGGCGTACTTCTCCTTCTCCACCTTGGCGATGGTGAGCTCCAGGTCGTCGATGTCTCTCTTGAGCTCCGAACACTCGTCCTCCAGCTTCCTCTTCTTGGCCGTCAGCTCGGCATTGATCTCCTCCTCTTCCTCCATCCTCTCTGAGAACTCCTTCACCTTGGCTTCCAGGTGGATCTTACTCTTGATGAGGCCTTCACACCGCTCTTCCGCATCGCACAGGTTCTCCCGCTCCTGCCACGCCAGAAATACACAGGACCTTGTAACGCCCGCGTCCACACTACACTGCATCAATGTGTTAACGGATCATTTGGCCTTCCATACACACGTACAACATGAAAACTGTCTCTGAACTGTCTCTTGATAAATCAGAAAAGGCTGGTCTGGCATGGCTGGGCAACCATTTCTGAAAACAATGTCATTGTCATGTGATCCAGACCTTCTTGGGTGGCTAAAGCAGAAGAAGCTATGTGTTTTTGTGGTTTCAGTGTGCCGTTGAAGGAGAACAATCATCCTTCGTATGGCCCTCGAAGGATGTTCTAAAATTAAAAATGGCCCTTGACAGGAAAAAGGTTCCCCACCCCTGGCCTAGACAGTGAGCGCAGTGGCACTGAGAACATTATGTTTCACACAATTGAAGCTATGTCCCCAAAAAATATTTATGTATGTATGAACCGTTCGGTTTGCATGCGTATCGAACCGAAAGCCCTGTACCGAACAATACAAATTCAATACGAATACGTGTACCGTTACACCCCTACAGAATACATATAGGGTTTTGTTGTGGAAAATCTTGCTTTGCCAATGATGACACCGTTTGGTTTAGTTGAAATTAAGTTAGGATTTATTACTTGATTATAAAAGATAGAGCCCCGACAAACAGTTTGCATAGGAATATTAAAGTGACAAAGCCACCCCTCCCAGGGGCCGTGGACACCTGTTGATAAGACGTACCAGACACCCGCGGAAGTTTTTCACATGATGTTTAGAAGCAGACCTCAGTTTAACATAAGGACATAGAGAATTTCCATTACAGTTTTCGGCCTCACTTGCATTGATTGGCTCAGTCTTTGACACATTCATGGACTGATCCACTGTTTGCCAAGTGTTTAATTAACCAATTTTATTGTGAGAGACTAATGTCTCTCCAAGGGGGGTTATATGGTAGAATTACCATATGTGCCTATATATTATATTATATATTATTATATTTATATTATATTATATATTCATATTTAATTTGCTATGTGCACACTCATCTGCTGACTCATGTGCTGATCTAAGCAAGGGTGTGAATGCTGTTTGTTAGTCGAGACATGTTGTGCAATGACTAATATAAAAAGACATCTATAGAGTGCCATAACTGGCTGGGTCATGACAACCTGATCAAATTACATGTAAACACACTATATTAAAATATGGTCTGAAATGATATGACTAAAATAGAATGATAATGACTGTGTCACAGCAACCTGCAAAAAATACATGCACACACACTATATAAGTCCAGCGAGGTGTATCTAGCATTTGCTCAATCGAATAAACTGCTCCTCTTATGCACTTACCTCTCTTCCCTCTGATAGAGACTGATAGAGAGGGTGCTGGCAGGCATTCCCTGCAACCGCTGTGTCGTGTACCTGGATTACCTGCTGGTACACGACGGGGTGGTGTACCGTCGATGACAGGCCCTGGACGGGGGAACGACCTGCTCTAGCTGCTGGTGCCTCGTGTGCTCTGTCCCCAGGTCCTCCAGCTGGTCCATTTTGTATTGGGTGATGTAGTCGTCAGGGGCGACTGACCCTTCAAGTGGGGGCTCTATAGCAACCCACAGGGGTGGGCTGCGGTTTTATGTTCGTGTTCTGCTCAAGGGATTATATGTTTGGAGATCGTTATGATTCATGATGTTGTTTTCAGTTGTTCAAAATGTTCTGTTTGTGTTGGGCTGTGTTGTTGTGTTGACGACTGTTACTGACTGACAACAGGACCGTGACGTAGACTGACATAGCCAGTTATGGCCTCTGGGGAGAAAATCATTATTAGGCAGATCCTGATGTGTGCTGACGGATATCAAAATAAAAGTCACTCCTGTTGGTCGTGTGGCGTATGTGACAAAGGTTTGACATTAAAAGAACGCTTTGTCTCAAGTCGTCAATTCGTTTCACGGCATAGCTCGCCACAATATTCACTGTTTGATTGGAGAAACTGTAGTAGACTAACTGAAAACAAAAGAGTTAAAGAAGATAAAACAGAAGACAAAAATGATCTGATGAGCCTGTCCTACACGATGAAAAGAGAAATATAGAGAAATATATATATATAGAGAGAAAGGGGGCACGAAAGACCACTGTGCCATCATTGCTCGGTCGTAATTTGACACACTGCGTGAAAGGTGGTGTATCTGGAAATATCTGGACTAAATGTATTTCCGCCAAACCTGAGGTTTGGTGGAAGTATGACTGACTATGCCTGACATGTTCAAATCCAGCTGGTACCCGTATATAATCAGGAATACCCCTGACCAAAGGTCAGGGGTATTCCTGACCAAAGGTCAGGAATACCCCTTTGCAGGTACAAAGGTTAGCTGGTGGCTTGGCCTTTCAAATGCTAATAACAGTCAATGGTCTGGATGAGGCTGGGTACTGAAGCCTGCCCCCCTTCCCCTCATTTACACACCTCACTACATCCACACAATAGAGCCTATGCTCTCTTGTTACGTCTCCTCTTTAGGCTCGCCGAGAGGAGGTGCAACATAAAACACAGGCGGAGCAAAAACCGGAGTGTGGACACAGAATGGTAGTTGTAGGAGCCAATTCTTTTGTTCACATGTTTTGTCATTTTTTGGTTGTGTGTGTGTCCCTTTAAAGACTGATCAGTGCTCCCTCCCTCCAAAGGTCAAAGGTGTCCTTAAAAGGAATGGTGCTGAAGCCGAATGGGGTGGTTTTGGCTGGAAGCGTTAGACCTTGCTTGCTTATTGTTTGCCTTATTGTTTTTTGTTTTGAACACTTGAACTTAAAGTATATATCTTGTTAACTATATGGATTACAAATAAACCAAGATCCTTTTATTTTTCAAATCTCTCTGGACATTCCTTTTTTCAAGCAACAGCAACAAGCGTCTATTATACCCAGCCAGCCCAAGAGTGACTTAACAATAGGACACAAAGGATTTCGAAGTCACTACATTAGTCTAAAGACTCGCTTATTGGACTTCAAGGACTTTATTGGAGAAGTATTGGAGAAGTGGATTGGAGAGTCAGTGTGGCACCAAACAAAGAACAATGGAACAATGGACCTGAGCCCCGCAAGGACGCCGCGCGTCTGAAAGCAGCGCGAAAAAGCGGCATAAAGTTTCAAGAACTCTCAATGCTCTCAAAGCTGAAATACTCGCTGGAACTTCTTGATTGGAAATAATTCGTTAGAGTAGGATTTAATCTTAATTTAGGACCACTATTGGAGTGGATTTGACAAAAAATGGACGGACATTCATATTTGTTTGTGAGTACCGCTTTAGTTAAAGTTATATCTGAGCGGGGTTTGACTGAAGAAGAAACCGCGGCAGAGGAAATTAAAATGCGCTTATCCAGGAAAGCCAAGCTTGGACAGCTAACGCGCAGAAAGAACATAATCCTAGAATTGATGAAGGATGAGAATGAGGAGGAAATAAAAGACAACATGTTAAAGTATTATGCGTTGATTGGGCAGTTTAAAGAAATTAACTCTACTTACCAAAAGTTGTTAAATGAGGACGATCGTAATGACGAC
>OMKN01067773.1:0-10332 GCA_900302345.1 Melanonus zugmayeri
AAGGGGAAAAAAGGGCTGCCTGAATCATTAGGAACCTCCAGACTATACACAACACACACACACACACACTCTACCCCTACGCGTATCCGGTAGCCGGCTGGCCCTCGCTAATTTAATCTCCATACATGATACCACTTGCTAAAGGTCAGAATCCATCACAATATCATTATTCTGTGATTAAACATGTGTCTGTTGCTTCTTTGCCGCTGTACTCTGGCTCGCTGGCCTTTGGCTCCGACAAAGATGGCTGATACCGGCAGCGGGCATCTCACCGCCACCACCATTTATCACCCTTTGTCCCCGTTGCCCTTCAGAATCAGTGTCCTTTCTTTTTTTTTTCTTTCTTTCTTTTTTTTTCTTTCTTTTTTTTCTGTCTTTCTTTCTTCACACACACACACACACACACTCACAAACACACCAAAAACTAAAACAACAATGTCCTCATTTACAGCCATTCAAGTTTGTAGTGTTGGAGGTAGCTCACAGCATCACATTGGGATATTAAACATGCAAATTGTTTTGCTTATTTAGGCATGAGCTTGTCTATAAAGATATTTTCAAGATTACATTTTTGGACAAGCTGCAACCCAGTTTTCCTATATTGGATTGGATATTGGATATTGGATAATGGTACTTCATTTTTTGTTAATATTGAAAAACACTTTATTTTGAAAATACTGTAGGAAGTCCAGAGACTCTTAATTAGAGGAGGTTTAGCACATGTGTGTCTGTTGGTTTGAAGCACATTGGAAGACACTGGAGGGCTACAGTTTACTTTGAAAAGCTGTAGTTGTAGCTGTAGTTATATTTATATTAAGTTTCAACTGTTCAAAGGACTTTGAACATTTTTGGATTTAAACTCACTTTGTTGGCCCGGACATCAATCACCAGCTACCTGTTGTCTGCTTAATGACCTGCCTGCTTAATTGCTTGCCTGCCTGCTGCTTAACCACCTCTCTGTCTGTCTGCTACATCATCTGGATCACCGAGGTACCGTCAGAGAGCGAAGTGAACGGATATCGAAATGAAAAAACTCTGACAAATGTAGCCACCACAGTATTTTTGTAAGACGCTCAAAAAACATCCGGTAAATGTTTGCCACCGTATTTATCTCCACTTCCTCCTTCTTTAGACTCGCTTGTGTTTTGCTTTCACGTTGCGCTTCCGTTCGTATGTTTCCCTGCTAACTACCCTGTCGCTGCTTTGGTGACGTCTGGATTACCCTCAGGTACCTCCCTCCCGCCCCTACGCTACTCCATTAGCCCTTGATTTGATTACCTTATATAATTCATCCCACAGCTGTTCTCTGCTGTTAGCAGATGGGTAACGTTTCCACGGAACAAAACAAAACCGATCCGCATGCTTTAAAATAACCGGCTTGGTTTTGTTTTGGGGGGGTAGAAAACGACACAAAACACCAACATGACAAAACAAGCGTGGGCAAAACTCCCCAGATGAACCGTTTTGTTAGCGGGAACTGCACAGCGGATGTGCAGCTGGTGTCAGGGAACAAACCAAACAAGCTAACGCGGTGTACAGCTAGCGAACGACAGCCTCCGCGCCGGCTCGACCTTGTTGTGCTGATGTCGTAAGCTATCGTTCGTAACCATCATTCAGTCATTCGACGGGAAACGGAGAGGCTGTTTTGCGCGTAGGGACCCACTAGGCCCGGGTGATGTTTGCCAATTGTCTCGATTCACCGTTCCGCTGAATATGCGCCGTAGTACGCGTACGTGAAGGTAACGGTAGTGTGGTGTGTGTATGCTGATGAGGAATCTGTACGGTTTCCGTTACCTTATTCCATCCACGTACGTGTCTCACGCCTCCCCCCCGAGGAATTCATTACAGCACTGAGATAAGCTTCCGCGCCGTTGCGTCGCTCTGCACCACCGATGCAACAAACGCCGCGGCGAAGTGCGCTAGCTCTTGATTTAATCAGCAGTATGACGACTACCAACATACGCCACCGGGGTCCACTGACACTTTCATCCTCTTTTTTTTTTTTTTAATAAGTGTGTGTGAAGTGACTCATGTCTCTATCTCACCCTCATCCTGAACCCTGTAAACCGTATCGATCCACCGCGATGGATGATGCCTCCTGGGTATGACATCACCACCGCCAGGTGTATAAAACACGAGTGTGTTTTTTGCACGCGTGTACGTAATGCTTCCTCGCGTGCACAAAACCATGTGTGTGTGTGTGTGTGTGTGTGTGGGTTTGCTCCTCGATCCTAATCTTCCTGACTGGTTTTCGGAGCCTGTCCCTAGAGTGCCATAATGACAAAATAGGGGTGGAAGTTTAATCTACCCGATCTGACGGCTCTTTTAGTCGAACACACGTGTTCGCAATGAATCTTGAGTGGCTCGCCGTTCGATATATATGAACATAGGCACGGTTTGCGTTGGTTCAGGGGATCACTGAACCCCCTAGTGGCCGTAGCCAAAAATGCATGTAGGGATTTAAATATCTATATTTTTTATAATAGCACAGAACTAGTAATGTATGCCTTGCTCTATAATAATACATACAAAGGTTAAACTAATTGTGTGACTGTGATTATTTTCATAAAGCATTGGTTCTGGTCTAATTCTGTTGTATGGTAGTCTGCATGGGCACTCTCACACACGCACCTGGGTTACGCCCTTCTTCAGCTCACCACCACTGCCACAAACACAGACCTCTCTGTGTTTTAACATATATGCTAAGGTTCATTGTGGAGTGTGTGTGGTTGGTGTCTGGTTTAAGCGGCCTCACCTGGCCCAAATCAGACTAATTAGACTCTGGGGCTGGGTGGGGCTGCACACCTACAGTATGGTGCATTGAGCATTCAAGCCCACAGGTTAAACCAGCCATCACCACACACACTCAGGACAGAGTGTCTAACACAGTGGTTCTCAACCTTTCTTGGGCCAGCGCCCCCCTATCCATTATCCAGATCCCTTACCGCCCCCCATCAATTAAAATGTAGGCTAATTGTCTTTCCTGAATATTAATGTTGATTACATTGTGTTATATCATTAAAATGCATGTCATTGAATGCCAAATAACATATTTGATTTAACTGGGCAGTATCACTGTCATTAGTTTCCCAGGGAGCAAAAAAGCCATGTGAATAAAAATTGTGAGTGTTAAACAAATGCAAAGGTTAGGAAGGTCAGGTCTCCTTATTGACTTGCTCCCACAGACAAGAGCAGCCAATACAACAGACTGCTATGGATTTTACATGTCCTGTTCATGAGAGTACGGTTGGTGCCGGTTTCTTTTTCTTTTCATACGCAGGACTGTACTGGCATTTGTTATGAGATGGTCTGGCAAAATGAAAACATTTTTTTTTACAAAATCAGCTAAATGTAAAAAATGAATATCTATGCAGAATGTTCTATACTACTGTCGGTGACACCGCGCGCTCCTCTGTGCTCCGTGATGACCATTGAGCCATGGCTGTGGTTTTGAGAGATAAAGGTCACGGGGGGTTTCCTCACTAGTAACCCATATAGGTGTGAAAAGGCAAAACCATACTGAACACCAGGGACGACATTTTGATTTCAGAGGTGGGGGACACAATTAGTTCAGGCCCAAATCCTCAAAAGGGTTTTAGTTTTTTAGATACCCCTACCTGAGGTAGAACAAAAACATGTTTTATCTTAATTTCAATGTCCCCTTGTGCTCCTTCATTGCCTGAGCTTTCACTGACCCCTGCCTGCTGCTCTGCAATACAAAGGCAAACCTTGGTATCTGCGTCAACAGTGAAACTGAGAAAAATGGCTTTAAGTCTACATATAAATGGGTAGACAGGTTAACAAAAAAGCATAATGATTAGACAAATGTACAAAGCTAGAGACATGCCACCATGGCGCTCGGTCGATGGATTTCTGGGCGTTTGTATTCTTAGAGTCACCAGCAGGCAGCCCGGGCGATGAAGAGGGAGATTCATCTGACCCCAGAGCTCTGTTCTGGGCAGACAGAGCTGGACCTCCTGGAGACCTATTGGCTGGAGGCATGCTGGTTGGTGGAAGGGGTCCATTGCGGACTGTGGCTAGGGGCTCAATGCTGCCTCCAGCTAGGGCCAAGAAGGCACCGCTCCCCATCAGGAGGGGCAGCAGCCCACCCAGAGCACTGGCCTGATTCTTCTGCTGGACGTTCACCATCGGCCTGAGGCTCTGGGCTCCAGGAGAGAGGCTTGAGCCCATCTCCTCCACCAGGGTCTGGACCTGCATGTTGATGCTGGGGCCCATGCCTGGGGTGGGGCTACAGTCGGTATTAGGCGAGGAGCCCTGGGGTTGTAGGCAACCAGGATACGAGATACCGCAATACGGCTCCTCCCGCCCAGGGAGAGAAGCTTCACTTCACAGGACAGGACACGGGTGGATGTTGAAACCGGTTTATTGAAAGGATGAACAACGGTTTGGTTGCCAGAGCAGGTGGTAGCTAGCTGACATGTTAGCCACTCTGTCCTGAGTGTGTGGTGATGCTGGTTTTACCTGTGGGCTTGATTGCTCAATGTACCACAGGTGTGCAGCCTCACCCAGCAGAGTCCAATCAGTTTGACTGGGGCCAGATGAGGCTGCTTAGACCAGACACCAACCACACACACTCCACACTCATATTAGACACTACAGGATAGGTCTATCAACGAGCCTACAAGGCTTATCTCTGGAGAAACGCTAATAGCCAGGATCTGTATCTGGTTTAGTGTCAGGTTCGGTTTTGCGGTTTGTGCTAGTTCGGTTTCTATGGTAATTCTCGCATTATTCCATCCATTGGGCATATTATTTGGGATATGAAAATGCACCTGCTGGTATCCTTCGTGTAAACGAAGCCTGTGTTGTACACACTTTTTTTTCTTAAAGTTAAAACTGCGCCTATAGTTATGAAAATAACTTCTCCCTATGTCGGTAGGAACTAGGAAGTGATCCGTGGACGCCAGAGCAATGCAGAGCGAGTCACTGACTCTAGCTCTCACCAAGGCAATGGTGATGGGGATTTTGAGCAGTGCAGTCGAGTCCATCTTGGCGTCAGAGTAGATCCACTGTCTTCTTGTGAAGTGCATACAATATGTGTGCATGCGTGTATGTTCAGTGTGTGTTCATTTCCTTTTATAAGAGATGGATATTCACTTTGACTGTGTGTTTTATGGATGGCTCGTCTTGACGTGTCCAGCTGTGTGTCTATCTACAAGGGTGTGAGTGCACTCGCCAAAACACTGCCTTCCATTGTGCAGCATTCATCATACACACCACTCAGAGGGGTTGACTGGGGTCTGGGTGCCCTTGGGCAAAAAACACTGCATGCCTCGCGCAACGATCTATAGGCTGACATTGTCCAGCTTGCATTCTGTATAACATGGTAGCACAGGGGTTCCCAAGCGGGGGTACGCGTATTCTAGGGGCACATGAGGATACTCGATTTTTTCGATTTTGCTTCTACAAAACTAAAATCACGATGTAAAATATGAATATAAATATTTGTTGAGTTTGTTAAGTAGTACGTATATTGATTGTTGCTGATCACGAAATAGAAGTACACCCTGGCCACTACAATATTAAGAATTATGCTCAATTATAATAGTATAATATTAGTTCAAAGGAGAACATTTGTTAGTTTGGTGTCGATGAAGTGCTGATGGGGTTGTGGTGGGGGTACATAAAAATACACATGCACAAAAAAGGTTGTGAATCACTGCTGCAGGGGATCAGATTGGCAGTTTGGTGCATGCGTGCATAATACTACTACTACTTCTACTACTACTACTACTACTACGACTAGCAGTGATTGTGCTCTGTGCATGTGAATAAAAGATAGACTGCTCCATCATGTATACAGTCTGTGACAGCACACAGCTCTTTGCTCTTTGAAGTGCAGAAGAATCCCGTGTTCATTCCGTCCTCTCTTCTCTTCTGGATGAGAGGGACGTCTCCCTTTCTTGTCTGTCTCTCTGTCCGTCTCTCTCTCTCTCTCTCTCTCTCTCTCTTGCTCTCGCTCTCAGACAAGCAGCCGAGGGCTAAGATGCGTCTCAGATGGAACACATGAGTGTTGCAGTGAATAGATGGATTTGAGGCTTTCTGAAAACCCTGAAATGATGTGTGTCTGTGTGATAGTGTGTGTGGGAGGCTGTTTGGGTGTTGATGGAAAGGAATGGCAGATAGTAAGTACATGGCTGGGAGTACAGTGCCCAATAGGAGAACAATTAGTGGGAGGGGAAGTGCCTCTGTCTACAGGAAGGAGGACGATGGATAGATGGAGACACGAGACAAGACAAGCTGGCAAGGTTCCTCTCGTGTTTTTAATAATGAAAGCGAGGGGATATGTCACAGTGTGTGAGTGTAGCTGTACATCTAAATGTGTTTGTTTGCACATCTATTTGATTGTCTGCACATGGTGTCTGCTGTGTGTGTGTTCCATTCACACACACACAGTGACGTGTGATGCGAGTGCTCGATGATGCGCTCGAAGTGTGATAAGATAGTTTATTTTGTCACGAACCAGATGCCCACACACGAGGCCAACCCCACCCCACACTGGCAGCTGTGAAATTCACTCTCCGCATTCTGTCCCATCCATGGTCCGTCATTCCTCCGGGGGGGGCGGGCCAGCAGCGGTGGGCAGCCGACAAGTGTAGCGCCCGGGGACCATGTTCCTCCTCCTCGCTGGTCAGGCAGAGATCTTCTGCATGTTTGTAAGTAGGGGTCCTTGTTTTTGGAGGAAACCCAGAGTGAGCACAGGGAGAACATGCAAACTCCACACAGAAAGGCCCTTTTTGACGAGATAACCCACCCGGGCACCCCGGCACTGAAGGCATAGAGAAATACACCCCAGTACCGACAGCGACCCAGGCGGCAATCAAACCCAGGGCCTTCTTGCTGTGAGGCAGCAGAGGCGACAGCGCTACCACCTGCGCCACCGTGCCACCGTGGATCAGTGGTCAGACAGACTACACACATACACACACACACACACACACACACAGTGTGTGTGTGTGTGTGTGTTGACTGTAATTCATGGGGAGTGATTGTTGACTAATGGCTAATTGTTGACATTCTCATTTGCATAATTGCATTTCTCAAATTTCTCAAATTTCTCATTATTACAAAAAATTACAAGATACATTTTGAATGTGACAATAACACTATTGCATTACTTATTTACTCTATTACCTTCTATTAAAGAAGGAAACCATACAGTTATTTTTCTCTTGCTCCCAGATTATAAAATGATTGTCGCTTGTTTAATTGATGTGTTAACCACATCGGTTTGGATGCCATGCAGGCAAACACTAAGACGAAGTCCACTAAGACGAAGTCCTAATCACACATGCCACCAGAAATGGTGGCATGTGTGATTAACGTAAATGGTCATAGCAACATGCACCTCATCACAGCTTGGCGTGGGCTTTCGGCGTGGGCTTTATGTTTGATTATAGCGCTTTATAATTATAATGTTGACATTCTTTCTCACTATGAGCCGCGGCGATCCACTTAGACATAACACACTGTTCCCTGCTACTCACCCTAACTTGCCAATCATTTAACACAGAGGGGAAGAGTAAAACACAGGGAGGATAAGTGGCTCATTATTTCCTCGGCAAGTCCGTTCGCTTTTTTTATTCCCCTTCACTCGTCACTCTTCTGTTGAACTGTTCCACTCCTCTCTGTGTCAGGGTTGATTCAGAATAAGACCCAAATACAGACCAAACCAGGGAAGTAGGATAACAGAGGTTTATTTCCGATGTACAGGGTAATATGATGGGAATAATATGAGGGGAATCACTGGAAGCCAGGGCAAGACGGGAGACAGCAGGAACCAAGGCAGGCAGGGTTGCGGGAGCAGGGAGGACCAGGAACAGGGTAGTCGTCAGGAGGGACAACACGAGGAAGCGTACAGGGGAAACACTACGGACAGAAACAAGACGTCAGACATGGGAAACACAACACAGAACATAAACACGTTATCAATCATAGATCCAGCGTAACACCAAGTAGGCCGAGAGACTTAATACCAACGACGATGGCAGAATAATCTGGCGACGCATGGCTGGTAGGCCGGGGTATAAATACCGCAGGAGTTGATGAGTAACGAAGCGCAGGTGAGTAGCGGAGGCAGGCCCGGAAGCCAAGGCCACGCCCACACACACACACAACACACACGACAGAAACAGAACATAGAACAGACACACAAACATAGAAAACAGAACATAGAACCGACAGGGTAGGGGAAAAACATAGGGAAACGGGCAGGACCGTGACACTCTGGGTTCTACTGTTCTGGTCTGTTCTGTCTGGACATAACCCTAACTCCAAAATAAGAGCGTTACCAGTTCGACCGATGGCAGGGGACCCCTGGACCAAAACTATTCTGGGCACTGCTACTTTCTTGCCCACAAATTAAATTGTAATGGAAACACTGCTCATAAGTCAAAAATAACGGTGAACTAATCGTAGATTTAACTCGGAAGCACTCAAGAGATATGACTAGGCTTAGGGCCAATACATTATCCAAAGGGAAACTTTAATATAGCCATGATATGGACACATCCAGTATAATTATGTCGATTTAAAAAAAGGGAATGGGAATAGGAGTGAAAATGGGCACATTCGATGGTTGGGCGGTGATGGGACGTTTAAAAAAAAGGCTTGTGGTTTAGTGTGTGTCATTAACTTCCTGGTCTAGTAGCCAATAAAATGTGGTCCTGACGAACAGTGGACGCCGGGATTAGGCCATACATCATAGAGCCTCAGAGGGTTGCAATGCTCTCTCTCTTTCTCTCTCCTCACTTCCCTCCATTGCTTCCTCCCCTTCCCCCTCTCTCTCTTTCCCCTCTCTCTCTCTCTCTCTCTCACACTCCCTGTTTTCTCTCTGTTTGTATCTGCTGATCCCTCTGCATCACCCCAAGAGAAAGCCCGCTTTGTTCTGACACTGGCTGGCTGGCAGAGAGAGAGATATATATATAGAGAGAGGGAGACATGAAGGGAGAGGGGGAGAGAGAGAGAGAGAGAGAGAGAGAGAGAGAGGAAAAATGGGTAGAGAGAAGGAGAGAGGGTGAGAGAAAGTGAGATAGGAAGTGGGGTAGAGAAAGAGAGAAAAGCTGATGTAGAGAAAAGGGAGAGAGAGGTAGAGAGAGAGAGAGAAAGAGAGAGATTACTAGAAAGTGGTCCTGGCTCAGTGTCTGGCCGCGGTCCGAATCCACATCCTTCCTCTGAGAGCTTCTCCACAATCTCATGTTGTGTGTCCTCAACCTCACCCACCTCCCCACCCCTCCACCACCGCCAGCCAGAGGATTCAGGACTGAGCGTCTGTGCCTGTCTCCTACACCTGCCAGAGGTCAGGGGGTCAAGTGGCCGCGCTTTCACATCTCGCCGAGGACAGGGAGAGGATCGCCTCAGCCTAGCGGTGTGGGCAAGTGGAGCGGTCTCAAAAGAGAGGAGGCTTCCTTTTGAGCGTCAAGCGAACCAAGCGTCGGCTCGTTCACTTTTCTTCCTTTCATTCGTTTTGTTGGTGTCAGCATCTTTCACTCTGACGCATTTTTCAGGTCGATGGGAAAAAAAACGACAGCGAGAGTAAAAAGGGAGGGAGAGACTCGAGGTCTAAGCGCACGCAGGTGAAAGCGCTTCGCCGGAGCGTCTTATGAAATGCCGTACATAGAAGCAGCTGTAGGGAAAAGCTCTAGGTTGACCAGGGAACGGGTTGTGATTTTAAATGAAAGAGAGAACAAAAAATCGCAGTGAGAACGTCCCGGTACAACAAACAATACCGAAACAAATAATAATAAAAGAAACGAGGATGCAGATGACGACGCGGCGGCGAGATACAAATAGACGCGTGGTGTGCGCCGTGGTGTCAGATGGTGATGGGAAGAAAGGCGTCTTCGTTCTTTCGTGGCGCGCGTTCGTACCGCGTCTCGTTCTGACTGGTCGCTGATGGCCGCCCTGCGTGTGCGTGTACACACATGTCATGTTTCAGTAGCGCCAGCGGGATAGAAAATGAAAATGTGTGACAGACGGACCGTCTATTTCAATAGGCTGCCAAACGCCGCAACTGTGATTGGTGATTGGCAACCATGGAGGGAAATAACAAGTGTCAGTAATGAGAAAACTACAAAAAAACATGGCCGCACAATTTCACCCGCCATTTATACAGAACTCCACTTCTGGTTTACATTTTGAACAAATTCACGCTCACATTATGGTGGTCGTAAACATCTTGTGCATCATGTATCCAGACACTTCAAAAGCATCGATCTTAAGTGGCATCATCAATTTATATAGTACACACACACACACACACACACACACACATTTTCTCATCTCTGCCCCCATCACCCCAGTTAACCTTCG
>OMKN01067777.1:0-10540 GCA_900302345.1 Melanonus zugmayeri
TCTTAATGTGTGTGTGTGTGTGTGTGTGTATTAGTGTATCTTAATATGTGTGTGTGTGTGTGTGTGTGTGTATTAGTGTATCTTAATGTGTGTGTGTATCTTAATGTGTGTGTGTGTATCTTAATGTGTGTGTGTGTATCTTAATGTGTGTGTGTGTGTGTGTGTGTGTGTATTGTGGCACCCCAGTGCCCCTGGAAGAGGGGGGTAGGCAGCAGAGGCCCCTTCAGCAGCACACACAGAGACCCTTCCCCCAACGCAGGCCATTGGGGAGGGTAATTGAAGGCAAATACCTCCCCAATTACCTGTTCACTGCCTGAGCCAGCAGCCACAGGTGAACGGCATTAGCCTAATTGGAAAGGCCCAATCTGAAGCGCTTAAAAGGAGGCAAGCTCAGACGCAAGAGAGAGAGACGAGGAGAAGTAGCATGTCACATCTCCTGGAGGAGATCACCGGGTTGTGAGTACAAGCCTGTGAGGTTGTGTGGAAACTGTTGTGTGTTGGCCGAGGAGTGGACTGAAGGCCTGGAGGCCGAGTAGCACGGAGCTAAAGAGTCTGGCCTAGCCGCCCCCGCTAACCCTACCCGCTCTCCTCTGCCCTCTCTCCCCAGGCCCAGTAAACCCAACCCCCGGACGGGAAGAACCTGATTTGCTTTACACCCCACCCCCGCTCCCTGCACGTTACAAATAAATATTATTTTTAGTGGACAAAATGGTGGTCTGATTCTCATTTCAATTCTTGTGTTGAACTCCTCTCACGCCAGGCCAGGGGCCTCACAATATATATATATATTCGATACTTGGTAAATACACTGAACAAAAATTCGAACATAACACTAAAGGCCTATTTCTCTCAAATTTTGTTCACAAATTTGTTTAAATCTGTGTCAGTGAGCACTTTTCCTTTGCCGAGATAATCCATCCACCTGACAGGCGTGGCATCAAGATGCTGATTAGACAGCATGATTATTGCACAAATGTGCAATAATCATGCTGTCTAATAAATAAATTTCCACAGGGACGATTTTGTGAAATGTTGTGAAAAAGATTGAATTATAAACAACTTCAACAATTCAACATTTAACATAACACAAAATGGAAAATAACACAAGGGTAATACACATATCAAAAATGAATACCCAACTGAACATATAACATAACCTAACATACACTAATCTGAAATGAACTTAGTCCTCTCCTGCCTCAAAAAGAAGCTGGTAGATTTTACATTTCAGGAAGCCTCCTGTGAGATGGCAGGAGGCTTTGAAAAAAAAGTTTGTCCACATCTGTAGTGGGTTCACATAATCATGCTCATCACCCACAGCTGAGTCAATCCTGGGAATTAGCCGCCCCGCTCCCCTTGCTTTGCAGCCCGATGCTAAACCACGCCCCCTCACTCCACAAGAAGGATTCATCAGATTATAAATAAATTATATCATATTAATATCATATAATTAAATTAATTAATTAAATAATTAATAATATAATCATATTATATTATTAAATTATCATAAATAAATGATTACATTTTAAATTACATTTAAATGTATTATTTTATAAACACTCAATTTTCAACTTTCAATGCAAAATGCTGCACTGGCACTTTTTAAGAGCTACCTCCTTATTTGACTTTTTTTTTACTCTTTCATTAAAAGTGTTGAAATATGTGCCTTTATATCTCCATTGTGTTTTTATACAGGTAAGCTGTTAATGCAGATTACCTGTACGAAGGGGAAAGTGGGTGGCCATATATGTGGTCAGCGCTGCCCTTGAACTGTTACCACTGGCATTGTACTGGGGGTTCACTGGCTGGTTAGGCTGAGGATAGTTGGCATTGAGGTCACCAGTCTCCTCCAGCCAGTTGCTGTTGCCATAATCTCTCTCCATCTGACAGAAATTACACAATGCACAGCAGGTAGCAATCATGGTGGGTGCAAAAGTGAAGTGAAAATCACTTCTTTTTAGCAGTACTCTCCACCTTGACTTCAACATGCCGAAAGTCATCTCTACCCCCACCCTGAGCTGAGGTAGACATTAAATGATTCCTGCTCTCGGGTCAAGTGCGGTGAATTTATGTATCCCTTCATCAGCTAATCTAGGAGGGGGTATGCAGGGTCACCAACAATTAGGAGCTTGATGTCTTCTCCCTCAATGTTCTTCACGCTCTATAACAAAGGGAGAATGAAAGTAATGAGTAAAATTATTCTTAAATGCTTTGGGGGAAGGTGAGGGGGGGGGGTATAGGTATGTTATTTTGTTATAGGCTTGTTAGTGTTTTTGGAACTTGACACAAAATAAGCCTCATCACACAAAGATCAAGTGTCCACAAGCTTAACAGAACTTTGGTGTGGAATGTGATTGCAGACACAACAAGATTATGGAGTACACCCTGCTATGCTGTATTTCCCTTTCACTAACATTAAGTACAGATTGCACAGGCCTTACCTGAGGCAGCAGGTGAGCTCTTTGAAAGAGGTCAGTTTGGCGCAGAATGTTGGCATCATGCGCATTTCCAGGCATTTTGCAACTAATGCTCCAGAAACTGGGAAACAAAGGTTTTAATGTCATCAGAAGGTATTTCAATAAAGACCTAATAAAATGATCTAAATTAACAATTCAATATAATTATACAGAAATATCCTACCAGCATTTGTAGTCGACTACAGCCTGTAGTACATAAGAAGGCCAGCCTTTCCTGTTCACAGTCTTTATAACCATCTGAGGGAGGAAGGATGGGAATGTGCGTCCCGTCTATCAGTCCCATAATTTGTGGGATATGATGCGCTGCCTCGAATCTCTTCGCAATCTCCAATGCTTCTTCTTCATTTGGCACCCTAATCAGCTGTTTTATTGGCCCTTTCACCATACCCTTACAGAACATATATACAAACGTTTTCACTGTGCTTTTGTGAATGCCAAACTAATTTGAGATGACACAGTACTCCGCACAACTTCCTAGTTTGTACAATACGATTGCGACTCGCATGGTAAGTGGAATGGGTGGTCTAACGGTAACCTCCTCAGGCGCCATATACCCCTCCGTTAATGCGCACAACTTCATGAATGATTTTCTCGTCATTCGAAAGTTTTGCTTCCATTCCACATCGGAAAACTCCAACAAAACAACTTTCTCCCACCATTCTTTGCTACAGACTTTCATCCACAGGCTTCTGGTTTGGAGGAAGGGGCAAAGTTATGCCGTGCAAGTTGTCATCGCGGTACAAACGGTCTTGTGCTTGCCTCCTGTGTAATAAAAGTAGCATGAGGAGTATGTTTTGCTCAGACTGGATCTTAAATACAAAAAATAAGACAAATGTGACAAGTTTGCCTAGCAGGTCCATCCTTTAAAAATGCTTCTTCTTCTTCTTCTTAAGGATGCGGGTTGTGGGATGATGTACGCGTGCCAGAAAATGTATTCTGATTGTATTCTTTGGTTAACAAAACACAACACATGTAAACGCAGATTTTATCCGATCACTTTATTTAGCGTCCATGTAAACAGTACATTCGGAATCTTCAATCGGAATGATTTCATTCGGAATTAAAAAATATTATGCATGTAACCGCACCTACGTTTCTAAATACAATGTTACCATCTAACTTTGTCTTTTTGTGTGATAGTTGGTCATATGGAATCATAGTGATATCAAAAGGTGTCATAGTGACAGTGGTATCTTATAATGACTTGGTTGGGGAGAGGGATGTAGTGAAAGTGTAACACACCTAAATGTAAAAACATAAAAATACATCTTGAATATATAATGCAAGCCCATTCCACTGATTTCACAAATGTGTAATTATGGACTTTTCAAATGGTGAACTTGTGTAATCATACAGACTACAGACTATATATATCAATATATCTTTTCAACCCACCAGAAACACCAACAGTTGCTGAATCTGTCTTAATTTTAGATCAATTGACCCAATGATTTGTGTTTAATATGCTGAATATGAGACTTGGTTCCTCTACTGCGATGACAATGTACCATTTAGTTTGTTAACATTCTTATGAACCTATAAATGTATTTTGTTGTATGGGTTTGTGTAACCAATGTGGAATCAAGATGAATGTGGCCTACATGTGATGTTGGGGTGGTTTTGTATGAAGGAGGATATTTTTTCATCAGTATCCCCTGTTGCTGCTGAGGTTTAGCATACACATGCTAAACACACACACATAGGCACCGATTTATGTTTATGGTGGGTGCTCAAAACAGTGCTGTTGCTATACGGATTTGGATTAAAGGTCACAATTTCATTTGGAGAGCTAGCGGCGGCTCCGCTTGCAATGAAAAACTAAATTACAAGAAAAGGAAGAACATGCAGAGATCTGATCTAAAAAATGGACTGGGTTAAATAATATCGCACATTAAGGTGGAAATGGAAAATAAATGTTGTAGAAAATAAGAGCGGGGGACTCAAAGAGGCCACACTGGAGTACAGCGCCTGTCCAAATGATTATGTGTAATTAGCCTAGCTAACCGGACTGTGCTCAGTCCCAGATGCACTGTACATTACTGCTACACAGCCTGCCATTGGTACGCCTGTCCCTATAAAATGATTTTCATTTTCTATAAAAATGCACATAGTCAAGGATAAGCTTTTCGAAACATTTGGTTGAACGCAGTATGAACGCAGCATCACAATTGATTTCATGTTTTTAATTTGAACATATTCCAAGTGGGGTTTATCAGTGTCACATGAGCTTCACAACGTCAGTTTGAAGGTTGGTACCACAGACTGCCTGTTGGTTTGCTGTATCTTTTAATGAAAATAATAGGCAAGGTTGTAGTGCCTACCACATGATACGCTTAACATTTTCATTTTATAACTATATATTTAATGTATTATTTATATACACTGTCCAGAACAATCTCTTCAGGTCATTTAAAAAGTACCCTTAGTTATTGTTTATCATTTTTATAAGTCAAGTAATGTTTGACAGCTTATTGTTGAGCAAATTTATAAGCACTATATACACTGTATAGGCTTATAGTCATAATTTTCTATTTACATCTGTCCATACTGTTACTAGAGCCAGTATTAATGCTATTGTGTTTCTGTTCTTATATTGTCATCTTTTAGCTTGCATGTTTCTTTGTTAATTCTTGTACATGACGGCGCAAGCTTTGTCTCGAGAGTCATTGGCACATTGGAATAAATACAATACTTTGACGTCAACTAATTCATCTGCTTATGTAACCCAACTGGGCCCGTACATTTGAATTTCATGTTTATCCTTGTTTAGGATAAAAGTCGAAGGGAAATGCGTCCATTGTATACAGACCGCCAGTGTGTTTAAAGGACCGCATCGTATGAGCGAAGATCGTATACTGGAAGGATGGCACCCCCTGGCCTGGGGTCCTGTTGATTAGTTGATATGCAAAGAGCAGACAAAGCAAGCAACCCAATCAATTCCTGGCAACATGTTCCAAGGGATATTGTGTCTGTGCCTTTGGGTCTGTGGCTATTCATCCGTATGACTAATACATCGCAGGCAAAAAAAAAAAATCTGTATATGACTGTGTTTCATAGTGTTTAATAGTGCTAATTCAGGTAACCCACCAGAGGGCCCATTTGGTTCACACCTTGTACCTTGACACCCCTCCTGACCCTTCTTTCCTTCCTGACCCTCTGTTCCTTGTCTGTCGAATTGTGTATTGAGACGACTGTTGTCCTGTTTGAAAAGAACCCCTCCTGTGTGAGAGGGGTTTAAATCTCCAGTGTTCTGATCATTCGGGGCTCTCTTCACTAGGAAGGAGCCTGGTGTATGCATGCATTATTAAACCTTCTTCATTTCTACAAGTATTGTGTGCAGAAGTCTCATCTGTCCATAGACGCAATATCCTATATGGAAAATTGCCACGACAGGATGCATAGAAATTATTACTTTTCTGCCCTCCTTATCTTATTGTTTCTCCGGCTGCCCGACTGAAGGATATCCTACAATTTATTCAAAAAGAAATAATTATGTAGTAGACTATTCCAATCACCTTTGTATTCCCAATCAAGTGTTACAACTATGTTAGGATTGGGGACACTCACACTAAAAAACAAGAAGGGAAATGAGTTCAGAGTCAAAACTCCTTTAACTAAAGACATTCAATAGCGCTGCTAACACAGTGCTCCAACAGAGGCCCAATTACATTCAATTACACACACAAATATAATAAGGAGACGACAAACCAAGAGGACCTCTATGATGACCATCCTCTTCCGCTTCAGTCTTCCTGTAGTGCAACTTCATAAGGCGCATGGCATTTTGTGCAGATACAGTTTACCCTGTTTACACTGTCATCTCACACTTGTGTGAGTGTGTGTGTGTGTGTGTGTGTGTGTCACTGAATGAACTGGGAGTAACTGACAGGTAATTAGATTGATATAAGTTTGCGAGTAACTGACAGTTAAATAGATTTTTAAATTGTTTAATACTTAATACTTTTTTAATACTACATAATCATTTACAAAGTAATTGCACTTGTCAGTTTCCTTACTGAGAATATATAACACCACATCAAAGACAACAACAAACAAAAAATAACAATACAATTATTCAAGAAATAAAAATAAATTACAGTTTACTGGTCAACCAGTGTTGAATAATTATACAAAAATTATATTATGCTATGTGTTTACTGATTTAAATCCACACACACATCTACCGTCTTAATAATACACATAATACACAGGGGAGGAAAAGATAATATAGAATGAATACGTAATAATGACTCACACATACAGGTTACATTAATCACGTCATGTCTGGACCACACATAGAATTCTGGGTAATGCGGGTGGCACCTGAAAACACTGTGGTATGACACGGCCTCCCTTGCGCTTCCGCCAATGGGGAACGTAGTGGGAAGTACCATGGAAACTCCTCCCCTTTGGTATAAAGGAAATAATTCACACCTTTTTCACTCTCTCTGTCCTCACTAGGACCTCTTAGGTCGGCTTAGAGCCGCGGTGCACCGCGTTTGTTATTTTCATAGAAACCCTCCTTTTTGCCTTAGAACTACCCAGTGTTAAGTTAAATAAAGTTTGGTTAAATATACTATCGTCTCCTGATTCGAGATTCCTTTTAAACGCAACACCAGCTAAAACAATAGTCTTCTTCTACATCCTATATGTTGTATATAGACCGCCCCTTACATCACTAGTATGTATCATGTCCTAGACTCCATCCGACAAGAATATACTGTAGGTAAAATGGGAGAAAAAAAAAATATATATATATTTATTCACTCTGGAATTACAGGGAGATGAAACCGTTTAACATAAGAAAGGAATGGAGCCCACATTTTACAGAATTTGTTTAGAGATCCTCTGAGTGTATATCTAACTTTCTCTAGCTTTATGCAGCTTAAAACTGATGTAATCCAAAGAGCATGAGAAGGGGGTACAGAGGACCAAATTTAACTGATAATTGCTCAAATGTAGTAAAAGTATTGACTGAAGGATATCTTTGTAAGTATATTTCTAGCAAAACTAATTCTGCAAGTGTTTTAAGGCGGTTGATTTATGAGCAAGAATGTTATTATTGGTAACGTTTTGTCATTGAGTTTTCAATAATTTATGGACATTTTATGAAAACCATCAATCTGTGTATACAGTATATACTGTATATGTGTATGTGTGTGTGTTAAGTGTGTGTGCGCTGCAGACAACACGTTGAATAAAGCAAATCTCTAAAGGTCTGCTTTGTCTTTTTGAGGCACCTGAGGAACACCACACCATGCATACATCGCCCAGAGAACGTGAATTACCGGTATGTATTTCTGGTTTATGTGATAGAAAACTGCCCCAAGAAGTGATTTTGTTGTTGTTCATGTTGTATCCTCCCCATACACTCATGAACATTTTAACCGCTCTTTTACTTCACCTCTTCTCTCATTATTCATCCTCATGTTTATTCACACTTTGCATTCTGAATGCTAATTTAGGCTTGTGGCCCTTATGGATGGATGGCATGAGTCGGTTTCAGTCAACACTGTGATATCCTGAGATACTTACCTGCGGCATGGGGGTGGTACTGTCAGCCTACGAGGGCTAAAGAGCAAACATGGGAAGAGTACTGTGAGACACTCAAGCAGCTTTTTGAAGCGAATGGCATAGATGACGGAGATAAGCAGAGAGCTATCCTCATCAGTGTAGTGGGGCCAGCCACGTACAAGCTCATGAGAAACCTACTGAGTCCAGAGAAGCCTAACTCGAAAACGAAAAGAATTAGGCATGTCGAAAGGAATGAAAGCAACAATTCGGGTGTCTGCTGAAGCCCGCCCCAAATTATATCATCCACGCTCTGTCCCATACGCTATGAGGGCCAAGGTGGAAGAAGAGCTAGACAGACTGTTGAAGGAGGGCATAATATCACCAGTCAAGTACACATCGTTCCCATTCTCAAGCAGAAAGTTTTGGTCAGGATATGCAGTGACTACAAACTACAAAACCGTAAACATCTCCTCACTAGAGCAATACCCAATTCCCTGTCTCGACGACCTTTTCAATACACTAGAATGTCGCGTATTTACTGTAAAAGAATCTCAAATCATGAGACGATGGTATATTTAACCAGACTTTATTAAAGTTAACACCCCTAATACCTAACAGTGAACACACACAAAGGCCGTTTCACCTTCAAGCCTAGAGTTCAGAGATCAGCACCTGCAATCTTCCAAAGACCAATGGAGAGCCTGCTGCAGGGCCTGCCCCAGGTAGCTGTGTATTTGGATGACATTCTACTGACCGGGAGAGATGAAGCAGAGAACCTGAGAATGCTGCCATCCCCAACCACAGTGACCGAGCTGAAAGCCTATTTGGGTTTGTTAAACTATTACAACAAATTCCTGCTTAACCTTGCCACACGCCTAGCCCCGTTACACCGTCTGCTGAGAAAAGATATGCCATGGGCCTGGAACGGAGAACAAGAAGAAGCGTTCCAGAAGTCAAAGCAGTTACTCCAATCAGCCAAAGTTCTAGGTCATTACTCAGCTGACAAACTATTATTGCTGTTGTGTGATGCCTCACCGTACATAGTTGGCACGTTGCTGTTACACGTGATGGAAAATGCTCATGTCCAGGAGTTTACGTTCCACACTGGATCTGCTGCTGCCAGACATGAAGACCAAGATCCGTCAGAAGCAATTCAAGCAGAAAGAACAAGATGACGCACACAACAAGTGGCCTAGTTTTTCTACTGGTGATGACGTGTAAGTCCGAAACTACAGCCACGAACCAAAGTGGATAGCGAAGCGCCTGGCCGGGAGAAGCATGTGATACAAGTCAACCAATGAGCTGTGCGTGCACGTCCATGGGCTGCTGCTACTGTGCTGCTATTTTTAGCCACCAGCATAGCCTTTCAGTGTTACCTCGTGCTCTCTTCTAGATTAATCTGAAAACACTTTGCGCTTCTTGGCCTGCTGCAGTTCATCTTTGTATGACTGGCACATACCGGGAACACTCTTCGCAGATCTTTCAAAATGGTCAAATTGATCTTGAAGTGAAAAAACCCCTGATCACAAAGACTCGAAGAGACAAATAGCAGTCTGCTGTTTCATAAGCAAATGTTGGCAGTACAGGGCCTACAAGGCAGTCCGAGAAAACATGAAGAACCATGAATGCCTGATTCATGTAGACTTCAGCGAGAACTATGTCTGTAAATATACAGAAGAGGTGCAGGCCATGCATTTCAGCCACAAGCAGGCCACCCTCCACACTGGGGTGTTGTATACAGCATCACAGTCACTGATATCTTTCTGCTCAATCTCACCCTCAAGAAAGCATTACCCACCAGCTATTTGGGCCCATCTAGAACCTGTGCAGGACATGATAAAAACAAGATTTCCCGAAGTAACCCGACTACATTTCTTCAGCGATGGACCAGCAACACAATACCGGCAGAAAGGGAACTTCTTCCTCCTGTCAACAGAGCCCTTTAAGAGAGGCTTTGATGTCAGCTGGCATTTATTTGAGGCAAGTCACGGGAAAGGGGCCCCAGATGGTGTTGGGGGGTCAATAAAGCACTCAACCGATAGGCTTGTGCACTTGGGCAAGGACATCAGTGATGCAGAGGTGCTCTTTCACAGAGTAAAGGAGCAGGAATCGCTAGTTGAACTGTTTTTTGTCAGAGACAACAGTGTCGAGGCCAAAGTAAAGGAAATGCAGTTGGTGCCCCCTTTGAGTGCAGTGAAGGGAACAATGAAGGTCCACCAAGTTATTTCCAGCTCAGTGGGGAAGATCTGCTACAGGGACATCACTTGTCTTTGTCAGATGGAGGAGGGTATAATGGAATGCCCATGCTTTGGCCTGAAAGAGGTCACAACACCTCTGCCTCCACTGCGGCCTCCACCTCTTGCTCAACCTCTGCCTCCACTACGGCCTCCACCTCTGCCTCCACTGCGCCCTCTGCCTCCACTGCGGCCTCCACCAATGCCCCCTCAGCCTTGATAACGAAAGATCATATCGGGAGATGGTGTGTCCTCAAATATGACGACGTCTTCTACCCCGGAGCCATCCTGGATGTGGAGGGAGGTAGTGCCAAA